>JAPTMU010000201.1:0-34431 GCA_028583405.1 Pogonophryne albipinna
GGAATCAACCTTTACGCTGACTCCCTCATAATTATTGGTTGTATGTTATTGTCTCCAGGTCCCCTAGACCTTAGTGGGGACGTAACAGTACAAATTAAA
This sequence comes from Pogonophryne albipinna, assembly GCA_028583405.1. Classification (NCBI taxonomy): domain Eukaryota; kingdom Metazoa; phylum Chordata; class Actinopteri; order Perciformes; family Artedidraconidae; genus Pogonophryne; species Pogonophryne albipinna. Next base: position 100 of record JAPTMU010000201.1, read on the forward strand.
AACAGAAATTAGCTAATATTCTATTGAAGAATTAAATAATTAAGCAAAAAGCAACAATAAACATTTTAGTAATTTTTCTCATGTCTATTTTTTATTTTAGATTTTTCTGCATTAGATATTTAATTTCTTTAAGTACATTTTTCAGATTTTTTTTTTGTTTATGACATTTTGTCCTGCAGGACTTTGACTTCTTACAGTGTATTTCTCACTCTCTCTAGATGTTCAGATGTTTTAAATATATTTCTCAGATGTTACCAGAGCGTCGGCGACGGCCTCCTCCACCTCGCTGCCGGTGTTCAGGACCTTCATGGCGTTAACGGACGCCGACATCCGAGCCTGATGTGCGAGCCGGTCTGAGGAGGAAAAGGTCATCAATGATATTTTAAATAAATCCTCTTGAGCATTCACAACATTAAAACACATGTGTAGGTGGCAAAGGAACTCAAATGCACGGTCTGAATAACCAAAAGACAACGGAAAGAATATTCTGGGGACAAAACGGAGCAGAGAGCAGCCAGTGGGAGGTTTAAAATAAATACAAATATACATGAGGTACAACAACAAAGGTGCATCGCATTGCACAGAAACAAATATGCAAAAAAAAGCCCTTCAAAATAAAGGGATTTCAAAATAAAAGTCCCTACAAAATAAAAGCCCTATAATTAAAAGCCCTTCAAAATAAAAGTTGGGAAAATAAAAGCCCTATAATTAAAAGCCCTTCAAAATAAAAGCCTTTGAAAATTAAAGCCCTGCAAATTAAAAATCTTGAAAAAGAATGTCCCCCTCTCAGAGCTTGATGGATTAGGACCATGCAGAGGAACTTTCAGTCAGACAAGTTTGATTAACGCAGAATTAGAATTTCAATCTGTCTGACTGAGTCATGTGCTCCTGAAGCCTCGTCACCTGAGTATCCCTCCGCAGAGTAAAGAGCGCTGGTGGAGCGGGAGTGACGTCGAGTCGCTGCAGGAAGTTACAGAACACACACAGAGGACACACACCTGCCTTATTATCATCAGAGGTGTTAAAGGAACACACACCTGCCTTATTATCATCAGAGGTGTTAAAGGAACACACACCTGCCTTATTATCATCAGAGGTGTTAAAGGAACACACACCTGCCTTGTTATCATCAGAGGTGTTAAAGGAACACACACCTGCCTTATTATCATCAGAGGTGTTAAAGGAACACACACCTGCCTTGTTATCATCAGAGGTGTTAAAGGAACACACACCTGCCTTGTTATCATCAGAGGTGTTAAAGGAACACACACCTGCCTTATTATCATCAGAGGTGTTAAAGGAACACACACCTGCCTTATTATCATCAGAGGTGTTAAAGGAACACACACCTGCCTTATCATCATCAGAGGTGTGAGAATAAAGACTGATCAGCTGACAGATACAGAGCATGCAGAGAATCAGAGGAAGGAACAGAACAGGATAAAGGCCATGTGACTGTACATATATTGCTTTAAAGGTCCCTTATTATCCTCCTCTTCATCAATATATCACAGGTCTCAGATATATCCAGAGCCTGTCTCTGATTGGCTGAAACACCAAACAGATCATTGCAGCATTACCCATAATCCCCTCTGTTTCAGCCCTGTTTCCAAAGTGCTGATTCTCTGTGTGTTACTTTAGATGAAAATAAGGAGCCCCTCCCCACGCCCCTCTGATAGGGCTTTCACACCAACGCGGTTCCTGTTCTAGAGCTCTTCTGGTTCGGAACCGGTTTTTCTTTTCAGCCCCCGTTTTGTTCACACGGCCCAGAGCCCGACTGGTGCTGCCGCGTCATGACGTCACCGTTTACGTCGCTTACAACAACAACAACAACAACAACGGGGGACTGCGTCGGGTCGATGATCGTGTTGCTTTTAATCATACGATTAAATTAAATAACGACTTCTCATTCATTTCATTTAATCGTTTATTTGAACCGGGACAGAGCACATTGATGAACACTTTAAAACAAAATAATGCTTACAAGTGTAAATGAGCCGGATTTGAGCTTTGAGCTCATTTCCGTCACATACAACATATAAGAACATGACATTTATATACATGGCAAAAATAAATACATGGTATGCAGGAAGAGCAAGAGCAGCAAACAAGCATTTACCACATGGCAGGACACTGTAGCAGCTACGACATGTCCAGTGCAAGAGGAGATACCCCTGAAGTGCATTTAGCGGTGATTACACGTCTGTTTGTTTCTCAAACATTCTTTGAGTTGACCTTTAAAACTATTGAGAGGGACGATCCCGTATCTCAGCTGGGAGGCTGTCCAACAAAGAGCTGCCTTTAGCGGAGAGGACATTTTGTCCAAAAGTGGTCCGTCTGCGGTGGACTTCACAGTCTCCTCTGGTTTCTGACCTAGTGCAGCGTCCAGTGTGTTTTCTGTGGATGAATTCCCCTAAGGGGGGGGGGGGGGGGGCAGTCCATGTAAACATTTATCAAAAAAACACATACTTTTAAAACAGACCAGTCTCTGCCAGTCTTTTTTTTTTTTTTTTAATCCGATGACGTTATTAGTGATTTTAAACTGATTAATTACCAAAATAACATCAACCCTGTGGGCGGCGCCATTTTGACGAGTCACATGACTTATTTTACCGGAAGTGACGTGAACTATGCGTTTGGTGTCGAGGACAAATTGATGTTCATGTTGTGTACTCTAGTTACTCTCACAATTCTATAGAAATATGCCTCATTGCATCGCGAAACATTGTCACAATTCGGATAGGAACAATCCACGGAATGCTCGGTTCCATCTATTGCCAACGGGTAAGCGTAGGAAGTACGTTCGGAGGCAGTGGCTAGCGAAATGTGCTCGGCCCGAACCGAAAGATCCACAGGCGCATGTATGCAGCGAACATTTCAAGTTTCCGGACGACTACTCTGAGAGTATGATGAAACATAAAATGGGATTTATGAATCAACCATTACTTAATGGGGATGCAGTGCCAATGCCAGCCAGCGTAAGCACCTGACGCAGCAGACTTTACTTATTGTTTACTACGTAAGGAAGCAGGAATTGCAGGACCCAGAGCGCACGGAGCACAGAGCGGACAGCAGATAACGGAATTGCAGTTTTATTGCTTATAGATTATCAGAACATTTCAAAGGGGACACAGCCACATTGGATATTAACCTATGGATTAACTACATCATCGTTTTTATCGTTTTAATGCCATTGAAGACCAGTTTAGACCAGACAAAGACCAAGGTAAGCCATTAGCCTAGCGCATGCTAGTACCTAGCGCCACTTGTTTTGATGTACGTTTTTGTTGATAACGTCGCGAGTTTGTATCTTTCAGTGTTGAGGTGGGCACCGTTAGATTCTGTGTCTTTACGATCATAAACGATGTGTTGGATGTGCAGCTAGGATAAGTAATAAGGGAGCTAGGAGTGATTTTCGGTGCAGTAATAGGTTAGCATTTTTCGCTCGGGGCTAATTCAGAGGGTCAGTGTTAGCATTGTGTGTTTTTTTTGAAAAAATAAATGAAAAAGATCAGTTAAATTTGTTTTTTCCCGTTATATGGATATAAAATATTCATAGTTTATTCAATATTAAGGTTCCTTAGACGTTGTTTCCTGCAAATGACGCGATTTCGGCCCCGGAACTGGGTCCGTGGGGCCTAAGAGGATAACAGAGTATGTTGTTTATTTTTTTACAGTTGTATTTGGATGGAATGAATACCTATAGTGATAATTCAAAGTAAGACCGCCTGGACTTTATTTTTCTAAACTTCTTCCTCGGCTGACGAGTCCGAACTCAAATACTCCCCCATGTTTTCGTGGTGTGTTTACAAAGTGAACGCATAGATGACGTCACGACCTAGTTTTTCGGATCATGTGACTACTGAAAATGGCCAAAATGGCAGCTGCCTGACGGAATATACAGGTTTTGATAAAAAAGAGCTATAAAATCATTATTTACCGGGGAAAATCGCTGATTTCTTCAGGGTATGGTTTAAACATAATGTTTCACTAAATACTGAAGTTTTGATTAACTATCTAATGACTGGAGCCTTCCTTTAAGAGACTTACAATTGTCAAAACTGTGTTTTTCCAGGATGGTACAGAGGTGGTATGAATAAGGCTTTCTGTCAAACACCTGGATAGCTCTCGTGTACAGCTGTTCTATGGATTTCAAGTTTGTGGCTCAAGCAAACGACCAGTTTGTCAAACAGTATTCAATGAGGGATAGAATCACACAGTGGAGGTGTGACTTTGCAGCATTGACAGTTAAGAAAGGTCTCATTTGTTTAAAATGTTGCAAGTTGAATTTAACGGTATTTCTTGATATGTTTCTTAAAAGTCAAGTTCGAGTCCAGTATGAATCCAAGATACTTGAAGTGGGAGACTAGTTCTATTTCTGCTCCGTTTAAAAACACATTGGATCCTTCCATTTTGACTGGTCGTTTACTGAACATCATGCATACTGGTTTTTGCATTTAACTGTAAGCAAATGTTGTTCAGCCAGTGTTGAACCTTTCCAAAGCTTGAGATCATTTCAGTGTTCTTCCTGTGTACAAAGATGACCGCATCATCGGCATACATTTGCACATTCAACTCAGGACATACATTAGGCCAGTCATTAATGTACAGAGAAAACAGTAATGGTCCAAGAATGGAACCTTGTTGAACCCCAACAGGGTTCACAACAGCGTTTCTGCTCGGGACGCCCTGAACTCGAGCCGAGGGCGTCCAAAAATATTAATAATTCGAGAGAAGATCGAGAGTTTTTATCGCTTGAAATAACGAAAAGGAAAAAGGACATCCCTCTGTTGGATGGGCTAAGGATGGTGGGATTCTTTTCGGAGTATTGAAGATCGTTTCCCCGACATCGGCGGTGCCTGCTACGGGACAACACGGAGCGTGCGCGATTTGGACTCGATGAGCTGCGAGCACCAGAGCCTCGCAGCGGCGACACTGAGGCTGTGTGGTAAACTGTGGTAGCCGCCGCTATTTGTATATAAGGGGAAACACTGAATACAAAACAAAACGTCTGCCTGCTCTCCACAACGTACTCGCCTTTAACGTTAGCTCAGGTTAATCTCGCCCCCCTCCGACGTGAGCGTGACGTAAGCGGTTCTTGCTTCTAGACCGACAATTTGTTGGTGCTTGAAACGAACTGGATTCCGGAGCTTAGAGGCGGCTCCGCTGCGGTGTGAACAGGAAAAACCGGTGCTTTTCAAGCTCCAGCTCCGAACCGGCCCTGAAACCGCGTTGGTGTGAAAGCTTTCAGCCCTCGACAGGTTTTTATAAAAATTGATCAAAAAGAGAGAGAATCTTTGTTCCTGAAACTTTCAGAGTCTCTTTCTACAGAGGGGACACATGTTGATGTAGAAGAGACATGGAGAAGAGGGGACACATGTTGATGTAGAAGAGACATGGAGAAGAGGGGACACATGTTGATGTAGAAGAGACATGAAGAAGAGGGGACACATGTTGATGTAGAAGAGACATGAAGTAGAGGGGACACATGTTGATGTAGAAGAGACATGAAGAAGAGGGGACACATGTTGATGTAGAAGAGACATGAAGAAGAGGGGACACATGTTGATGTAGAAGAGACATGAAGTAGAGGGGACACATGTTGATGTAGAAGAGACATGAAGAAGAGGGGACACATGTTGATGTAGAAGAGACATGAAGAAGAGGGGACACATGTTGATGTAGAAGATACATGAAGAAGAGGGGACACATGTTGATGTAGAAGAGACATGGAGAAGAGGGGACACATGTTGATGAAGAAGAGACATGAAGAAGAGGGGACACATGTTGATGTAGAAGAGACATGAAGTAGAGGGGACACATGTTGATGTAGAAGAGACATGAAGAAGAGGGGACACATGTTGATGTAGAAGAGACATGAAGAAGAGGGGACACATGTTGATGTAGAAGAGACATGAAGAAGAGGGGACACATGTTGATGTAGAAGAGACATGAAGAAGAGGGGACACATGTTGATGTAGAAGAGACATAAAGAAGAGGGGACACATGTTGATGTAGAAGAGACATGAAGAAGAGGGGACACATGTTGATGTTGAGGAGACATGAAGAAGAGGGGACACATGTTGATGTAGAAGAGACATGAAGAAGAGGGGACACATGTTGATGTAGAAGAGACATGAAGAAGAGGGGACACATGATGATGTAGAAGAGACATGAAGTAGAGGGGACACATGTTGATGTAGAAGAGACATAAAGAAGAGGGGACACATGTTGATGTAGAAGAGACATGAAGAAGAGGGGACACATGTTGATGTAGAAGAGACATGGAGAAGAGGGGACACATGTTGATGTAGAAGAGACATGAAGTAGAGGGGACACATGTTGATGTAGAAGAGACATGGAGAAGAGGGGACACATGATGATGTAGAAGAGACATGAAGAAGAGGGGACACATGTTGATGTAGAAGAGACATGAAGAAGAGGGGACACATGTTGATGTAGAAGAGACATGAAGAAGAGGGGACACATGTTGATGTAGAAGAGACATGAAGAAGAGGGGACACATGTTGATGTAGAAGAGACATGAAGAAGAGGGGACACATGTTGATGTAGAAGAGACATGAAGAAGAGGGGACACATGTTGATGTTGAGGAGACATGAAGAAGAGGGGACACATGTTGATGTAGAAAAGACATGAAGAAGAGGGGACACATGTTGATGTAGAAGAGACATGAAGTAGAGGGGACACATGTTGATGTAGAAGAGACATGAAGAAGAGGGGACACATGTTGATGTAGAAGAGACATGAAGAAGAGGGGACACATGTTGATGTAGAAGAGACATGAAGAAGAGGGGACACATGTTGATGTAGAAGAGACATGAAGAAGAGGGGACACATGTTGATGTAGGAGAGACATGGAGAAGAGGGGACACATGCTGATGTAGAAGAGACATGAAGAAGAGGGGACACATGTTGATGGAGAAGAGACATGAAGAAGAGGGGACACATGTTGATGTAGAAGAGACATGAAGAAGAGGGGACACATGTTGATGTAGAAGAGACATGAAGAAGAGGGGACACATGTTGATGTAGGAGAGACATGGAGAAGAGGGGACACATGCTGATGTAGAAGAGACATGAAGAAGAGGGGACACATGTTGATGGAGAAGAGACATGAAGAAGAGGGGACACATGTTGATGGAGAAGAGACATGAAGAAGAGGGGACACATGTTGATGTAGGAGAGACATGGAGAAGAGGGGACACATGCTGATGTAGAAGAGACATGAAGAAGAGGGGACACATGTTGATGGAGAAGAGACATGAAGAAGAGGGGACACATGTTGATGTAGAAGAGACATGAAGAAGAGGGGACACATGTTGATGTAGGAGAGACATGGAGAAGAGGGGACACATGCTGATGTAGAAGAGACATGAAGAAGAGGGGACACATGTTGATGGAGAAGAGACATGAAGAAGAGGGGACACATGTTGATGGAGAAGAGACATGAAGAAGAGGGGACACATGTTGATGTAGGAGAGACATGGAGAAGAGGGGACACATGCTGATGTAGAAGAGACATGAAGAAGAGGGGACACATGTTGATGGAGAAGAGACATGAAGAAGAGGGGACACATGTTGATGTAGAAGAGACATGAAGAAGAGGGGACACATGTTGATGTAGAAGAGACATGAAGAAGAGGGGACACATGTTGATGTAGAAGAGACATGAAGAAGAGGGGACACATGTTGATGTAGAAGAGACATGAAGAAGAGGGGACACATGTTGATGGAGAAGAGACATGAAGAAGAGGGGACACATGTTGATGTAGAAGAGACATGAAGAAGAGGATTTTGTACAATAGGTGACCTTTAATTAAACTCATGTGGAGGGACGCCAGTGGTGACAGAAGTCCCCGGGATCAGTGCTCTCCCCCCTAGTTTTGGGAGGTTTTTAAGGGTCTTTGGGGGGGGGGGGGGGTGTTTGGTACTCACCCAGGGGGGAGAACCCCCGGGCGGGGCTGGTGTCTCGGCTGGTCTCTCGGCTGCAGCCCTGACTCATGCTGGGTCGAGGGATCCTGCTCTGGGCTGGGGGGTTAGGGTGAGGGTGGGGGGGGGCAGAGAGACAGACAGGAAGCAGCAAGAGGGGAGCGTTTAGCCTGGAGCACATGCAGCCACACACACACACCTGCAGAGAGTTAGTGAAGAGAGTCTGCAGGTACAGGGGGGAGAGGGTGGTGTTGTATAAAGGGGGCGGGGCATCTCTTTGGAGGTCAACCTTTAAAACTCTCTTCCTGAGACCTGCAGCTCTGATGAGACCTTCTTCATGTGAGGACTTTTGAATCACAATATTTTGAGTAAATAGTTTAATAACTCCTATATTGTGGTTTTAATTTACATATTTAGTGCAATATTATGATTTAAAAGCTGTTTTTAGGGACTTGAAAATGTGAAAAAGTCAAACCTGGAGATATTAAAAACACTCCAGATCACAGAGTGTTTCTGCTCACCTTTGGCGGCCCGGCTGGGGCTGGTCTCTCGGCTGCAGCCCTGGCTCCGGTGGCCTCGGGGTCGGAGGTCAATGAGGCCGGGGGGGATGCTGCCGGCGAGGGGGGGGGCAGCGTTCAGCCGAGAGGTCCGAGGGCCGTATGTGGAGCTCAGCAAACGCCCGGGAGAGCCTGACCTGCTGCCGGCTGACACACAGAGACACATTTGAATAACAAAACAACTCTTTAAAAAAGGTCCCCTGTGATACTGTTTCTCATCAATATATCACAGGTCTCAGATATATTCAGAGCCTGTCTCTGATTGGCTGAAACACCAAACAGATCATTGCAGCATTACCCATAATCCCCTCTGTTTCAGCCCTGTTTCCAAAGTGCTGATTCTCTGTCTGTTACTTCAGATGAAAATAAGGAGCCCCTCCCCACGCCCCTCTGAGAGACATTTGGTTACAAAGAACTCAATGGAGCTCTAGGAGATGCCCCCCCCCCCCCCCAGCAGTTTCACTTTGAGTTAGTGTGTTATATTTCTTAGATAAGATAAGGAAACATGGAGATCTGCTCACGCTGAGACTGGGATGAGATTTTCCCGCGGCTCCGCCCCCGGCTGTCCGTCACAGAGGAACCGTTCCCTGAGGTCGTTCTCCGGGTCCGAACGCGACCTGGCGGAGAAACACAAACAGGAAACAAATCAGCGACTCTAAAGTCACTTTAAAATAAAACACTGGACAGTTTCTACACACGCAGAAACAGAGGGGAATGTGACGGACAGATATGAACAGGGACTGGTATTTCTCTACAAAACATATGAGTGAACCGAAGAGGAACACCATCTGTCCACCAGCTGACACCAATGGAGCCAAATTGATTAAAAAAAACTTCTTGAAATCGACTTTAAATGATCCAGGGCTTTTGTTTCTACGGGACAGTACACCATGCACAGACCGTCCATGCTCTGACAGATGACATCACTGATGACATCACTGATGACATCACTACAGTACTGTGTTTGTAGTCATAGTGTTTGTAGTCAGTGTTTGCAGCACAAGGGAAATGTCGTTTTTTCATGGTGACTCACCCAGGGATGCGTAGGATCCGGGGGGGAGGGTGGAGGCGGAGCTAAAGGCTGCCGGCACGGCGGGCATCCTGCGGGCGGAGGACGAGGCGGCGTTCACATCCACATCACTGCGAGAGCGCTGGAGGGAGGGGGGAGGGGCGGGTACTGGGGGGCGACCGTGGGAGGCTTTGGCTACAGGAGGGGGGAGAAAAGCAACGTTTAGAGAGGAGTTTTATTCCCCAAATAAAATAATAATACATTTTTTTTAAACTGTAAATTTAGTAAAATAAAAAAAATACAATAACAAAATGTATAAAATAATAAATAAACAAATGATATAAATAAATAAACAAAGTGACTTACTTCTTGTTGAGCCGCTTCCAAACGTGTTTTTTACAGGCGGGGGTCGACTGTGGAGACAAAGTGCATAAATAATAATAATAAAAAAGGACGGTTTAACCAAAGAGAGTTATATCAGTAAGGGGGGGGGGGGCTCACCTGAGGCTCTCCTGGGAGGAGGAGGAGGATCGGTCGCTGGCAGGAAGTGATGTCACGCTGTTCTCCCCCCCTCTCTGGTGCGCCTGCAGAGCTTTCTGATAGGACGCCTCCAGACTCTGGAACAGCTGATCCGCCTCCCGTCGGAAGTGAGCCTGATAACTCCAGTAGCACCTGAGGAGGAACATGTTAACGTCACGCTACTGTGTGCACGCTTCCTGTTTAGCATGTTAACGTCATGCTACTGTGTGCACGCTTCCTGTTTAACATGTTAACGTCATGCTACTGTGTGCACGCTTCCTGTTTAACATATTAACGTCACGCTACTGTGTGCACGCTTCCTGTTTAGCATGTTAACGTCATGCTACTGTGTGCACGCTTCCTGTTTAGCATGTTAACGTCACGCTCCTGTGTGCACGCTTCCTGTTTAGCATGTTAACGTCATGCTACTGTGTGCACGCTTCCTGTTTAGCATGTTAACGTCACGCTCCTGTGTGCACGCTTCCTGTTTAGCATGTTAACGTCACGCTCCTGTGTGCACGCTTCCTGTTTAGCATGTTAACGTCACGCTCCTGTGTGCACGCTTCCTGTTTAGCATGTTAACGTCACGCTCCTGTGTGCACGCTTCCTGTTTAGCATGTTAACGTCACGCTCCTGTGTGCACGCTTCCTGTTTAGCATGTTAACGTCACGCTCCTGTGTGCACGCTTCCTGTTTAACATGTTAACGTCATGCTCCTGTGTGCACGCTTCCTGTTTAGCATGTTAACGTCATGCTCCTGTGTGCACGCTTCCTGTTTAGCATGTTAACGTCACGCTCCTGTGTGCACGCTTCCTGTTTAGCATGTTAACGTCATGCTCCTGTGTGCACGCTTCCTGTTTAACATGTTAACGTCATGCTACTGTGTGCACGCTTCCTGTTTAGCATGTTAACGTCACGCTCCTGTGTGCACGCTTCCTGTTTAACATGTTAACGTCATGCTACTGTGTGCACGCTTCCTGTTTAACATGTTAACGTCACGCTCCTGTGTGCACGCTTCCTGTTTAGCATGTTAACGTCACGCTCCTGTGTGCACGCTTCCTGTTTAGCATGTTAACGTCATGCTCCTGTGTGCACGCTTCCTGTTTAGCATGTTAACGTCATGCTACTGTGTGCACGCTTCCTGTTTAGCATGTTAACGTCACGCTCCTGTGTGCACGCTTCCTGTTTAGCATGTTAACGTCATGCTACTGTGTGCACGCTTCCTGTTTAACATGTTAACGTCACGCTCCTGTGTGCACGCTTCCTGTTTAGCATGTTAAGGTCACGCTCCTGTGTGCACGCTTCCTGTTTAGCATGTTAACGTCACGCTCCTGTGTGCACGCTTCCTGTTTAGCATGTTAACGTCACGCTCCTGTGTGCACGCTTCCTGTTTAGCATGTTAACGTCACGCTCCTGTGTGCACGCTTCCTGTTTAGCATGTTAACGTCACGCTCCTGTGTGCACGCTTCCTGTTTAACATGTTAACGTCATGCTACTGTGTGCACGCTTCCTGTTTAACATGTTAACGTCACGCTCCTGTGTGCACGCTTCCTGTTTAGCATGTTAACGTCACGCTCCTGTGTGCACGCTTCCTGTTTAGCATGTTAACGTCACGCTCCTGTGTGCACGCTTCCTGTTTAGCATGTTAACGTCATGCTACTGTGTGCACGCTTCCTGTTTAGCATGTTAACGTCACGCTCCTGTGTGCACGCTTCCTGTTTAGCATGTTAACGTCACGCTCCTGTGTGCACGCTTCCTGTTTAGCATGTTAACGTCATGCTACTGTGTGCACGCTTCCTGTTTAGCATGTTAACGTCACGCTCCTGTGTGCACGCTTCCTGTTTAGCATGTTAACGTCACGCTCCTGTGTGCACGCTTCCTGTTTAGCATGTTAACGTCACGCTCCTGTGTGCACGCTTCCTGTTTAGCATGTTAACGTCACGCTCCTGTGTGCACGCTTCCTGTTTAGCATGTTAACGTCACGCTCCTGTGTGCACGCTTCCTGTTTAGCATGTTAACGTCACGCTCCTGTGTGCACGCTTCCTGTTTAGCATGTTAACGTCACGCTCCTGTGTGCACGCTTCCTGTTTAGCATGTTAACGTCACGCTCCTGTGTGCACGCTTCCTGTTTAGCATGTTAACGTCACGCTCCTGTGTGCACGCTTCCTGTTTAGCATGTTAACGTCACGCTCCTGTGTGCACGCTTCCTGTTTAGCATGTTAACGTCACGCTCCTGTGTGCACGCTTCCTGTTTAGCATGTTAACGTCACGCTCCTGTGTGCACGCTTCCTGTTTAGCATGTTAAGGTCACGCTCCTGTGTGCACGCTTCCTGTTTAGCATGTTAACGTCACGCTCCTGTGTGCACGCTTCCTGTTTAGCATGTTAACGTCACGCTCCTGTGTGCACGCTTCCTGTTTAGCATGTTAACGTCACGCTCCTGTGTGCACGCTTCCTGTTTAGCATGTTAACGTCACGCTCCTGTGTGCACGCTTCCTGTTTAGCATGTTAACGTCACGCTACTGTGTGCACGCTTCCTGTTGGAGATATTATTTAAATTGCATTTGTAGGAACATGAGTCTTACTTTCTGGCCACGGATCGAGCCTCTGCGTCGGCATCGTGGATCCCTTTCTTTATCGTCTCCATTAAAACTGTCCCGTGTCTGCAGAGAGGGGAATGAGAGGACAACAAACAAAAGGTAAACAAATTGATATTATCTGACATTAACAGGTTTTCTCTTGCAAATCTAAAACATTATAATCCCACAGATTTCTTTATATTCCCTGGGATTATATATATATATAGATTATATTTTTTTTACAGTATATTTGTGATTACATATCGTAAATTCACCACTTCATACTAATTTAGTAGTAGTAAATTGCTTCACTCACTCACACCCTCACACACACCCTCACTCACACACACACACACACACACACACACACACACACACACACACACACACTCACACACATCACACACACACACACACACACACACACACACACACACACACACACACACACACACACACACACACACACACACACACACACACACACACACACACACACACACACACACACACACACACACACACACACACACACACACACACACACACACACTCTCTCATACACACACACTGATGGATCGACGGGAACCAGAGAGCTCCCTGGAGTCGGGGGGCAGACGAAGATCAGACTCCGACCCGGTGTCATATTTCCTGATCGTGCAGCATGTTGTACTTCACCATTATCTTCAAATACTGTATCTGTGCTCATCCCATAATATATAGATATGTATGATATAGAGTTTCCGTCACCTCTCCAGAGAGCTGCTCTGCCACTCCTGCAGCAGCTGCTCCAGGAACTCAAAGCAGCGCCTGCAACACAGAGCAGGACACATTAAGGATGTGTGGCTTTCTATTTCATTCTTTAAAAAGTCTGAGTCTCACCTTCTGACAGCCACAGATTTGCAGGTACAGTTGCTGGTGATGACGGGGATGAGACGCGGGTAGTGTGTGTGCTACAAAACCCAAGAACCTGCAGTCAACACCCTGGTACGGCATTAACACACTTTAATGAATGAATGAAGTAAAGCGTGCTCGTACTTTGAGGATGAGGCGGATGGCGGCCGTGCCGGAGGACGCCATGATCTTGGCGCTGTTGGAGACCAGAGTGACGAGGATGGGCATGATGGCCTCCGCAGCGTGATCGAAACGACTCCCGAGGACCAGAGACAGGTGGCTGAAACAAACACACTCACCTTTATCCATCAGCAACTACGTTTATATAGAACTACAAGACTATATAAACAAGAACTACAAGACTATATAAACAAGAACTACAAGACTATATAAACAAGAACTACAAGAACTACAAGACTATATAAACAAGAACTACAAGACTATATAAACAAGAACTACAAGACTATATAAATTAGGAAGTACAAGAGCTACAAGAACAGCCTTTAAAAGCAAAAACCCCAGCATGGTCTCCATTTGCTTCTCTTACCCCATGGTGAGGCAGGCCTCCCTCACCACCTGGGAGCGGAGGTCCTTGGCGGACAGTTTGAACGCCGCCTCCATCAGACGCAGCTGCTGAGGAAACGCATCGAAGTCTGAAGCGCCGGCCAGAAGCAGCGAGCGAACCTTCTTCAGCTGAGGAGACAAACAGAGAGTCAGGACCAGGAAACACCAAGACCCCGAGAACTACAAGAACTACATCAAGAGAGTCAGGACCAGGAAACACCAAGACCCCGAGAACTACAAGAACTACATCAAGAGAGTCAGGACCAGGAAACACCAAGACCCCGAGAACTACATCAAGAGAGTCAGGACCAGGAAACACCAAGACCCCGAGAACTACAAGAACTACATCAAGAGAGTCAGGACCAGGAAACACCAAGACCCCGAGAACTACATCAAGAGAGTCAGGACCAGGAAACACCAAGACCCGAGAACTACAAGAACTACATCAAGAGAGTCAGGACCAGGAAACACCAAGACCCCGAGAACTACAAGAACTACATCAAGAGAGCCAGGACCAGGAAACACCAAGACCCCGAGAACTACAAGAACTACATCAAGAGAGTCAGAACCAGGAAACACCAAGACCCCGAGAACTACAAGAACTACATCAAGAGAGTCAGGACCAGGGAAACACCAAGACCCCGAGAACTACAAGAACTACATCAAGAGAGTCAGGACCAGGAAACACCAAGACCCCGAGAACTACAAGAACTACATCAAGAGAGCCAGGACCAGGAAACACCAAGACCCCGAGAACTACAAGAACTACATCAAGAGAATCAGGACCAGGAAACACCAAGACCCAGAGAACTACAAGAACTACATCAAGAGAGTCAGGACCAGGAAACACCAAGACCCCGAGAACTACAAGAACTACATCAAGAGAGTCAGGACCAGGAAACACCAAGATCCCGAGAACTACAAGAACTACATCAAGAGAGTCAGGACCAGGAAACACCAAGACCCTGAGAACTACAAGAACTACATCAAGAGAGTCAGGACCAGGAAACACAAAGACCCCGAGAACTACAAGAACTACATCAAGAGAGTCAGAACCAGGAAACACCAAGACCCCGAGAACTACAAGAACTACATCAAGAGAGTCAGGACCAGGAAAACACCAAGACCCAGAGAACTACAAGAACTACATCAAGAGAGTCAGGACCAGGAAACACCAAGACCCCGAGAACTACAAGAACTACATCAAGAGAGTCAGGACCAGGAAACACCAAGACCCAGAGAACTACAAGAACTACATCAAGAGAGTCAGGACCAGGAAACACCAAGACCCCGAGAACTACAAGAACTACATCAAGAGAGTCAGGACCAGGAAACACCAAGATCCCGAGAACTACAAGAACTACATCAAGAGAGTCAGGACCAGGAAACACCAAGACCCAGAGAACTACAAGAACTACATCAAGAGAGTCAGAACCAGGAAACACCAAGACCCCGAGAACTACAAGAACTACATCAAGAGAGTCAGAACCAGGAAACACCAAGACCCAGAGAACTACAAGAACTACAAGAACTACATCAAGAGAGTCAGAACCAGGAAACACCAAGACCCAGAGAACTACAAGAACTACAAGAACTACATCAAGAGAGTCAGGACCAGGAAACACCAAGGCCCCGAGAACTACAAGAACTACATCAAAAGAGTCAGGACCAGGAAACACCAAGACCCCAAGAACTACAAGAACTACATCAAGAGAGTCAGGACCAGGAAACACCAAGACCAGAGAACTACAAGAACTACATCAAGAGAGTCAGGACCAGGAAACACCAAGACCCAGAGAACTACAAGAACTACAAGAACTACATCAAGAGAGTCAGGACCAGGAAACACCAAGACCCGAGAACTACAAGAACTACATCAAGAGAGTCAGGACCAGGAAACACCAAGACCCCGAGAACTACAAGAACTACATCAAGAGAGTCAGGACCAGGAAACACCAAGACCCAGAGAACTACAAGAACTACATCAAGAGAGTCAGAACCAGGAAACACCAAGACCCAGAGAACTACAAGAACTACAAGAACTACATCAAGAGAGTCAGGACCAGGAAACACCAAGACCCAGAGAACTACAAGAACTACATCAAGAGAGTCAGGACCAGGAAACACCAAGACCCCGAGAACTACAAGAACTACATCAAGAGAGTCAGGACCAGGAAACACCAAGACCCGAGAACTACAAGAGCTACAAGAACTACATAAACCAGCAAACCTTTATTCATCAGGAACTACACAAACTACATAAAATACGGGAACTACATAAACAACAACCAGGAAACACATAATATAAAATAAAGAGACGTACCGCGGCCACCCGGAGCTCCCAGTCCTTCTTATCGTCAGACAGGACGTCCCGGATCTTCGTCATGTTCTCCTCCACCTCCCTGTTGGAGTGGATCTGCAGGAGGACAGGAGGAAGCACACTTTAAAGGAGCTATCCTGTGTAGTTTACTGTGTTTGTTGTTGGACCAAAGACTCCTCACCTGCACCGTGGGGACGTCCTCGAAGGCCTGGATGAAGTCCTCGTCGTCCACCGCTCCAGCTGCAGAGCCGTCCCGCCCTGTTTTACACATCAACATTTACAGACTTTAACCCTTCGGTTTCTGAACGTCTCATTGGGTGAAAACGGGCGACGGGATATTCTTGACTTTCTTTTTTTGTTCTTCCTGCACTTTCATTTCATGCCTTGTGTGTTTCTCACATAAAGATGCATAAATGAAAATGCATGAATAGATCAAATTAAGTGTCAATAAATAAAAATTCTAAACACAGAGATGAATAGAAAAAGCCGAATTAAAATGAAAAAAAGTAGATTTAGTGAAATATAATAAATAGTAAACACGCTGAAAATAAAGAGAAGACATCATTAAATTCAAAGAAAATGTGTATACATTAAATAAAAATAAATAAAACTGTCAAACACAAAGCTGCTTCTTGTGTTCCTCCGTGCTTCGTGTTACCTGCGTATTTAAAGCCATTGTGCACATGAGGTGAAATGCAGATACGGAGCGAGGGAAGTGGACAGAATGACCTCCCCTCGTTGCCACAGCTTCAGAAAAGTTTTTAAAATATGCCGTGCATGTGGAAGTAACACCCCAAACAACCCCCCCAACAGCGTCAGATATATGTGGAGCCTCTGACCTGCAGACTTGCTGCTGGATCCGGTTCTCCTGAAGGAACCCATGCTCAGAGTCTTCTTCCCTCCTCTGGACGAGGAAGAGGAGCGGCCGCCGTCCCCCGAGTCATCGTCTTCGAAGGCTTTGTCTGGAGGAGGAAGAGCAGGTCGGGTCACATGCCTGAACAACGAGGGCTTCAGGGAGCCGAGGAGAAGCATCCGAACAATGTGCAGTCTCACATTCCTGGACGCACAGCTGACGGCTGTTTCTGCAGCTCAGAGTTTCAAAGTAAAGCTTCAGAACGCACTTCCACATGCTTTTATTTTGAAAGATCTTTAAAAGGAGACGGGTTTTTCAGCATATATGTCCGTCTAAGGGTTCTGAAAGGTCCGTCATTGTCAAGTACAGGAACTACAAGAACTACAGAACTCTAATGTCGCAGACGGTCTAAAAGGTCCCTCATTGTCAGGAAGACAGAATGCGGAGCAGAACCTCCGCACTGCATTTTAAAAAATGTACACACAACAAAGAGAGAGGGAGAGAGTCTCCTGTGGGGCGATCGAGCGCCACGTGAGATGCAGGCAATCAATCCTCTTTCCATTATTCACACACACACACACACACACACACACCACACACCACACACACACACACACACACACACACACACCACACACACACACACACACACACACCACACACACACACACACACACACCCACACACCACACACACACACACACACACCACACACACACACACACACACACACACACACACACACCACACACACACACACACACACACACACACACACACACACACACACACACACACACACACACACACACACCACACCACACACAACCCACTTCAGGGGACATTACATTGACTTACATGCATTTCCTGGAGACTTATCCTAACCTTAACCATAACCAACACATGCCTAACCCTTAACCTTAACCTTAACCCTTACCAGGTCTTCACCCTAAAATGAATGACTCCCCTTATGGGGACCTCCAATTTGTCCCCATAAGGGAGGCGAGTCCCCACACGTGACTGTAAACAGATTTAGGTCCCCACAAGTATCGTAATGCTAGGCCACACACACACACATACACACGTGCCATCAGGTTGCAGTTTCTCTCATCCCTTGCAGGAACAAAGAAACGGAGCAACGCCAACACGAGGTGTGTGTGTGTTGTAGTGGTGTGTGTGTGTGTGTGTGTGTGTGTGTGTGTGTGTGTGTGTGTGTGTGTGACAGATCTCCACATGCATCAAAGCCATTATTCCTGCAGAAATGTCCTTAAAGGCTGGAGATGTTCTGCGTTTTCTCTGTTTACATCATATTAAAATGAATATCTAAAATGTAAACAGACCACCTCGTACTTAAGAGACTAGCTGCTTCAATGCATAAAAAGTCATTTCTATAGCAAATAAAGCACTTTTTCATGCAGGAAATGCAGTTTTCAGGGTCTCAAACAGGGACACTTGTTGCTCATCAACATTAAAGTGAATATCTTTGAGTTCTGGACGGCCGAACGAGACATTTTTTGCAATAATGAACAATTGATGATTGCAGCGTTACAAATAAAGACTATGCATGCACCAAAATCAAAGTATAAGCAGCCTCAATGCAACCTGAGTGTCCATGCATGCTCAGCTCTGCATGGTCGAGAGCGGAAGACACGAGTAGATGTTGAAAACAAAAACATGAAATGATTTTCCTGCAGATTCACCATAAATCACAACAACCCCACTAGATCTCTGCTGTAATGAAAGCTTAACGCATGCAGGGTAAGAGCAGCAGCTTACAGCACACACCACACACACACACACACACACACACACACACACACACACACACACACCACACACACACACACACACACACACACACACACACACACACACACACACACACACACACACACACACACACACACACACACACACACACACACACACACACACACACACACACACACACACACACACACACACACACACACACACACTACACACACACGACTCAGGAGGGAGGGAGTCTATCCGTCACAGCCAGGTCACTGTTCATCACTGTTACGTGTGTGGGTGTGTTTCTCTCTCTCCCTCTGATTGTCCCCAGGTGCAGCCTCTCCCCAGGTGCTCCAATCAGGGCCTCCATATAGGACCTGAGGAAGGCTGCAGTCACTCTCCTTTGTCCTCCTCTGGCTGCATGTGTACAAAGACTGTGTCTTGAGATTGATAGGAGATGTGCTCCTAGATATATCAGGTCATTAGAATTCTGTGCAAGTTGGCTGGTGAGCCCGTGTTCCTGTCTATTAAACGACCTGCTCGTTACTTCAGAGATCGTTTTCCTCTTTATCCTTGTGTTCTGTTCCTCCCTGTCTCCTCCTCGACTTGGAGGGAACGTAACAATCACTCTGACGGTAACGAGGTTTAACAACTCAGATAAACACACAATAACTTAAAGGTCTTTTATATTGACCTCTTAACCTATGCTCTGGTTCCTTCCCCTCACACAGGTTCACCAGTCTGACGGGTCACTGGTTAGCTGTGAGAGACTGGTGGAGATAACAGTCTCTGGTACACAAACATTCATTTGTGGGTGATTGGACTTCTTAGTTTAAAATGTACAAACATTTTAAATGTCCCGTTCCATTTCCGCCCTATATGATCATGTGTGTTTAGGTGTTAATATTACAAAGATGGTAAAAGGTGTTGATGTAATCTTTACTTCATTGTATGCTTTGCCTCTCTGTGAACACCCAGTCCTAATTTGATGACATTATGATGATTATTTCCAGAGATAGAGGGGATAAGGCCAACTCGGCCCCTTCAGAGGAGCCTATTTTCACTATTTCCAGTTATAAAATCCCCCAAAATATACTTGAGCAGTAAAATATTTGTAAACAACTATCTGTTTCATAAACTACACATATTAAAGTAATGAAAAACCTAGCTGTGCTTTGTCCTGCCTCGGGGAGGGGTATCTGAAAGCCTTGTTTAGGGTAGGTTCCTCAATTTACTGTTTCACTCTCAGCTGTAGAGACACTTCTATCCACAAGAGGGCGCTGTTTCCCACTCGTGTTTATCCTTCATATTAAAAATGTGAAATAAAAACCCATTTTCTGTGTGTAAAAAAAATAGATTTGGACATTTAATGTACTATAAAGTTCTCCCTGCAGTGAGTGAGCATTGATCAACCCTTACAGAAGGATACTGATGTGGTTTCCTGCTGTGTAAATGAAGCCTGTGGTGCAGAAGACCCTCTCTTAAGTCTCTGCAGTGACTGTGTGGCGCAGGCGTGCAGAACTTATATGAAATACTCAGTGACTGCTCTTTAAAAACTCCTTTCCCTGAATCTAAACGCATGTGAGACGAGAGGGTTTCTGTTTCTTCACGGTGCTCGTTATTCATTTCTCTCCATCGGTGCAACCTAAGAGTCTCCGACCTGACAGCGCGAGCCAATGAAATTAACAATAATAAAAGCAATATAAGCTCGTCAATTCGGGCTCTGAGAAACATTAGGATATTTAATTAAGTAGGAGTAAGATGAATTGATTTATATTGAATAAGAAAAGCTATAATAGAACGACCTCAAATAGTAGAAATATTGTTCAAACGCCTTCAGGCTTGCAGGAGCAAAGTATTTATAACTCAATGATCCCTTTGTTAGAGTCAGTTTCAAGCACATTTCATGGCTTCTAAAAAGGGTTGAATGCTTTCATCACTTGTATCTAACGTGTGTCTGCATGTCAAGAGAAGAGGCATCAGATCAACTTCTAATGGAGATTTAGACCCTGATAACAAACGCCTATCCCGACGTCAACACGGGAACTATTCCTCCAACTATAACCACTATCATCAAAATGCCTCAACGTTTGGACGTATTCAGCAGGATCTCACGCCTCAACGATCAACCAATTAAGAGCAATTATCTGAAACACAGAGAGTTAACGAGACTTCCTGTTTGATACCTGCAGGCTTCACTCACCCAACGTTCCTCTGTGCCGATAAACAGAGTCCTGACACGCAGCTCACACCCAGCATCGTCTTGTGACAACAGCTGACACCACTCCTACAAAATAAGACACCACTCCTACAAAATAAGAGCCCTGGGCTGCAGTGAAAAGTCTCCCTGTGTTGCCTTTACCTTTCTCCTCCTTACGCTTGATGCTCTCACCTGCTCAGGTGTACGCTGCACAACTAACCGCATATTCACCTCAATCACCATTTCTGCTTGTGTCCAGTTCAATAAACGTCATTGCATGCGATACCGTCGTTGAAATGCCCCCCCCATCATAGAAAACTCCAACACTACACGCCAGGCTTCAAAATAAAAGCTCCGTGTTTTATTTTGAAAGCAGAAAGGGGGAATGTGGAGGCGTAGGAAAAGGCCGTATTGGATGAACGTTGACCAGGTGAAGCTCCTGCTGCCGGTCACATTATCTCTGAGATGAATCCATGTCGTCTCCTCACAGGAGGGGGTCTTGTGTTGTTGTAATCCCTGAGGTAAAGCTGAGCCTCGTGACCAGTCCCAAAACCAGTAAGCTGCTGCTTAGATAACTGATCTGCAGGAATCTGAATCAGGGTGCATTTTAACTGAGGGACAGTGAACGCACCGCAGGAGTAACAGGTTTCACTGAAAGGCCTTTTTGACCCTTTCTGCTTCCCATACATTCTCTCACACACACACACACGTCTCACCGGACAGAGGAGACAGCACCATGTTCCCCGACCGCTGCACTTCATCAAATCTGCTGAAGATGACGTTCAGCCTGCAGAGGGGGAGAGGGAGCACAGTGTTCAGAGCGGGGGGGCAACACGCGTCTGCAAACACAACTCACTGCAACATCTCAGCATCCAGAAACACACCGGCAGCACGAAGGAGCTTTTGTGTCAATGTGGATGAATAGAAATGAAAGTAAAGCTTTATGAGGCATTTTCTGCTTCAAAGGTGGAGGATTTGCTGCTTTTCTCTGTTTTAGATCCCTGTAAACTGAATATATCTGAGTCTGTAAAACACTGGAGAACTCAGACCTCATATGGTTTTATGAGCTTGATGACATGTGACCTATCCGTCTGTGATTGGACGTAAGAGGCTGTTATTTAGACGAGTGTTATCTCAGATCAGATGTACGGGAAAGAGTCGTGAACAAGTTACGTCTTGGAGCTGAGGGGATGCATTTGATCAGAGAGGGTCACACATCCTGTACTCAAGTAGAAGTACTGACTAAACTTCTTTACTAGAAAGGTATTTGTGTTCAACATGTAAGAAGTAGAAAGTACAGGTATTTGAGTTCAACATGTAAGAAGTAGAAAGTACAGGTATTTGGGTTCAACATGTAAGAAGTAGAAAGTACAGGTATTTGGGTTCAACATGTAGAAGTAGAAAAGTACAGGTATTTGGGTTCAACATGTAAGAAGTAGAAAGTACAGGTATTTGAGTTCAACATGTAAGAAGTAGAAAGTACAGGTATTTGGGTTCAACATGTAAGAAGTAGAAAGTACAGGTATTTGGGTTCAATATGTGAGAAGTAGAAAGTACAGGTATTTGAGTTCAACATGTAAGAAGTAGAAAGTACAGGTATTTGATGTTCAACATGTAAGAAGTAGAAAGTACAGGTATTTGGGTTCAACATGTAAGAAGTAGAAAGTACAGGTATTTGATGTTCAACATGTAAGAAGTAGAAAGTACAGGTATTTGAGTTCAACATGTAAGAAGTAGAAAGTACAGGTATTTGAGTTCAACATGTAAGAAGTAGAAAGTACAGGTATTTGGGTTCAACATGTAAGAAGTAGAAAGTACAGGTATTTGGGTTCAACATGTGAGAAGTAGAAAGTACAGGTATTTGGGTTCAACATGTAAGAAGTAGAAAGTACAGGTATTTGAGTTCAACATGTAAGAAGTAGAAAGTACAGGTATTTGTGTTCAACATGTAAGAAGTAGAAAGTACAGGTATTTGTGTTCAACATGTAAGAAGTAGAAAGTACAGGTATTTGAGTTCAACATGTAAGAAGTAGAAAGTACAGGTATTTGGTTCAACATGTAGAAGTAGAAAGTACAGGTATTTGGGTTCAACATGTAAGAAGTAGAAAGTACAGGTATTTGAGTTCAACATGTAAGAAGTAGAAAGTACAGGTATTTGGGTTCAACATGTGAAGAAGTAGAAAGTACAGGTATTTGGGTTCAACATGTAAGAAGTAGAAAGTACAGGTATTTGTGTTCAACATGTAAGAAGTAGAAAGTACAGGTATTTGGTTCAACATGTAAGAAGTAGAAAGTACAGGTATTTGGTTCAACATGTAAGAAGTAGAAAGTACAGGTATTTGGGTTCAACATGTAAGAAGTAGAAAGTACAGGTATTTGGGTTCAACATGTAAGAAGTAGAAAGTACAGGTATTTGGGTTCAACATGTGAGAAGTAGAAAGTACAGGTATTTGGGTTCAACATGTAAGAAGTAGAAAGTACAGGTATTTGTGTAAAGTACTGATACCAGAAACATGTACTTAAGTACAGTAATGAAGTATTTCTACTTCTGCATTTGAACGCACCGTGACTGAGGCAGGCCTTTCTTCCCGAGGTCCATCCTCACTCGCTCTCCGACGTGTCGATATATCTCGATCAGGCAGTTCATCGCTCCGTCGCGCACCTGCAGGACGACGTGAACACGTAACCACGGAAACACACAGGAACAGATTTCTGAAAATCAATAACTGGGATGTTCTCTGGGATTAAAGCACAGGAAACAGATTTTGGAGCAAAATGTGTCAAATATCCAAGAAATAACCGGGATATTCTCTGAAAATTAAGTTTATAGATCGATTAAATATGGGAGAAAAAAAGAAACAATTAATTCTCTGAGATTTGATAAAAACTGTTAAAAAAGTGTTCAATTAATTCGAAATGTCCCACAAATTTACAAATAAAAAGGGACCTCCAAGAAAATATGAAGTTTTGAGATATAGCAGAAAAACTCTGCGTGTGAGAAAGAGAGATTGGTGGGGTGGGTGTGTGTGTGAGTGTGTGTGTGTGTGTGTGTGTGTGTGTGTGTGTGTGTGTGTGTGTGTGTGTGGTGTTGTGTGTGTCTGTGTGTCTGTGCGTGTGTGCGTCTGTGTGTGTGTGTGTGGTGTGTGTGTGTGTCTGTGTGTGTCTGTGCGTCTGTGTGTGTGTGTGTGTGTGTGTGTGTGTGTGTGTACCTGGCTGGTGGGGTCTCCCAGCAGGTTGCAGATGTGAGGGACGATCTTACTCAGCGTCAGACTCTGGGATCCAAACCTGAACAAAACAGGAAGATTTCTGCTAAATGTCTTCTCATCAAAACACCTTTCAGATCGTAGAGGTGAGACATCTCTGCTTTCTGCACAAACTGAATCTAACAGTCTTTGATTCCACTTATATATGAGTACAGTCTATAGTACAGCACTTATTGTTAAAGCATTAATGTGAAGAATGAATTAGCTCCAGCTTCTGCTGTTTTCTTACACGCTGAGGGTGGAGATGAGGCAGAGGCAGAGGCCCTCTCTGGTGCGGTTGTTCTTGTGTTTGAAGCCTCCCATCATGCGCTCCCAAACAAACTGAGAACACACAGGTTAGTCCGTCAGTGTTAGAGAAACATCACCGGTTCATCACCGGCTTGAGCTTCAGCCTCAGGATCCATGTATCTGTGATCCTCTCCAGAAGGAGTCATCACATACAGAGACTAGTTCCTGAACAGTGTCCTTCACATGCTGATATCCAAGAGAGGGAGTTACACAGTCACAAGATGGAGGAATAGAAAGCAGTATTCAATGTTTACTTCAGATTAGCTCCACGTCAGAAATGAGCATGCTTGATGTCTCTCTCCATAGAGGCTGAATCATCATGTTAATCACATAGCTATCATCTGCCTCAAACAGTCCTGATGCTCTTCTAGGTAATCACACATCCTGTCATGTTCACAGCTACAGTTGATACCTTTGTTAGCATGCTGCTCTCATGTTGGAAGAGGACATTCTGTGTTTTCCCACAATCAGTATAAAAGCTTCTGTGTGTGTGTGCAGCAGGTAGATCTCTCTCTCACCTGAGGGTTGGCAGCCTGGTCCATGATCTTCAGCAGCAGCGCCTGGTCCTGCTCCCTCACCTGATCTTTAGCGTCTCCTAAGCGGTCCATGAGGCTCGGCAGAACTGCAGACAAATACACAGATTTGAAGACAATTAAGAATCTCATGTGTGCAAAAGTACATGTGGTGAGTTGAGAGAAAGAGAGATAAATAATGTCTCAGGTGCAGCTCACCTGTGCCGACCTGCGTCCTGAACCTCTCCTGCAGTCTGCTGACCAGCGCCGACAGGATGTCCATCCCCAGCAGAACCACCTGGCACACAAACACCAACAACAACAAGAGCAACACCAACAACAATAAGAGAAATTACACAAACATGCTGATAAAATGCATCCAAATCCAACATAGACAGCACAAGACGGTATATATGGTAATATACACAATTACATTATATTTTTTGCTTAAATAATTGCATCTATTTATTTAATTGTTTTACTTTAATTTGTGTTTGTATAAACATTTATTATATTTTCTTTATGCCACATTTTAACCTAAGCTTGTTATATTTAATATAAAACATTTTATTCTATTAGTTATATTTAATTTTACACCTAAATGCATCACCTGTCTCAAATCCAAACTGAGTATTCAGATTCTGAAAGAAGACCAATGGATTTGAATGGGGACCTGCAAAGCATCATGGGTAATAATTCTAAACCAAGATAATACGTTAAAAAACTACAAAATAATCAGAAATCACAGGTTTTTTGATACAACTCCAACATATAAGCACGTGATCTTTCATTCTATGAAGTAAAAACATTTGGTATCTTACACCATGAGTGAAGATGGTGTTAACATTTAGTAAGTAGCTTCGAATCACCGCAGCTACAACTGTCCTTGTCCTGGGGTGGGACGGGAGGCTCAATGAACGTGTAGTGAGAGCCTCCCTGCTTACACCATATCAACACTCTCGCATCACCTGGGCTTCGCGCTCGCGCTGTGGTGCAATTTTTGGAACATCTCTGAATCATTTTAGAGAAACGAGGATGTATAATAACTATGGCGCCCTCTGCAGGAGCTCAGCGGCATTACAGCAGCAGGCTGTTAAGGCGAGGCACGGCAGGCACAACGTTTTTCAAGTGCTGGTCAATTTTGTGCTATTTTGATTCTATAACATGTTTTCTTTCAGGCTTCTGGAAGGAAAACGTACAAAATACACATTTAAGTGTTTATTTTACTATAGTTTGTGTATTTGCGTCTGTAGATTTCTCCTAAATTCACCAAAAGTTAGCTTTCTAACGTAACAAAGTACCGCGCCATGTCAACAGAGATATCGCTGGAAAGCTGTGTCTCTCCTGCACAATCTCATCGGATCCAATCATTTCCTTTGTATCAGCAACCAATCGTGAAAGCACAAAGGGGTCTTAAACCAAGAAACGAAATGTCATTGGCTGGTGTCAATTTCTGACAACGTGATTCGTTCAGATCCGTCACGTGGTGAGCTAAAACACTTCCTGGTTAGCTTTCCGCTAGAAATCTCAAAATGGCAAAAGAACGGCGAAAACAACGTTCACAGAGAAGAAAACAACAATTGTCACTTGCACGAAGCAAGGTTATACAAAAAACAAATGACCCGAACATGAAATACCTTCACGGAGTGCGTCGAGGCGCAAGCTATCATCCAGAGAACAGGAGGGTTTAGCTAGCGCCTCACTGCAATCTTTAAAGGTCGTTTCTCCAAATGAGTTTTTTCTCCTACTCTGAGTTTGAAATTTCAACTTCAGTAGCACGTAGAGACACCAAACCTTCCAGTTATATTCCTATCAATATTATGAAGGCTTTTACAGAAGGGTTTGTTCATATATCATTCATAGCCTGAATTATACAACATTGTATACCTAAAAACATGGCGAAAATGGATATTTTAGGGCTGTTGACAGTATTTTCTGATTTATGGAGTGATAAAAAGAGATATCCAAAATCCCTTCTGTAAAAGCCTTAGATACTAATATGACTACAAAATGAAACAAGAATTTTGAACCTGGCTTTATCCGAAGTTCAGATTTCGATTCCTGAAATGTGTTAAAATATGTGCATATTTAATGAGATAATGGCTAATTTGCATATTTAAACATGCTATCTCAGAAAACTTGTAATACAAAAAACAATTGCCTTATTGTAAGTAATTAACTGGAGAAATGTCTAGCTGATACCTTTAAGTTAAAAAAATTACTCTATTCACCTGGGGTGTCTCGCCTTAATGACCATACGTTTTCAAAAAGAGGGTAACTTGTGTTCATAATTAGGATAGAAGTATTAATACTGGATGCTTTATGAATGGTGGACCAAGGCGGAGGTGGACTGGGAGTCGTAGGGTCGCGACTCCACTACATTTAAAAAGGGAAGGGAGTTAGATATTGACTCAACGATAGTTCCCTTTTAGATTGAGATTTGTGCATTAAGGAGGAAATAAACACGCATAATTTGTCCATAACAGTAAAATGCAACAACGACAACTTTTGGAGGCCATATTTCTGCAGAACGACTACTTTTACTTTATATATTATTGATAATACTTCTGTACCTATAGGTAAAGGATCTGAATTATTCTTCCACCATGCATACTACAAAGCCACATCTCACACTACGTTTCTCTGCAGGTAAATCAGTCATTAAAATGAGATGAAAGTCGCTCTTAGTGCAGCGATTGATCAAAGACATTTAAAACGTCATTTAAAAAAGGAGAATACACGGTTAGGACAACGCCATTAAACTGCATTTATCAATAGCTGATAAACAACGCCTGTCTGCTCGCTGCCCTCGATCAATAACAAGACACACACACACACACACACACACACACACACACACACACACACACACACACACACACACACACACACACACACACACACACACACACACACACACACACACACACACACACACACACACACACACACACACACACACACACACACACACACACACACACACACACACACACACACACACAGAAGGTTTTACTACCACACTGAAACTGGGCTAATGGTGCGGGTAAATTAAGCCACTGACACCCTCGCCTGGGAGCCTTGGCCCCATTACACCACAGGAAGTGTGTGTTTAATCCATATTATAGTTGGTACTTTATCATTTCTCCAAGATAAGTGAAATAGGAAGTGATTTAATTTGGATAAAATGCGACTAATAGCAAGTTAAAGTGATTACAGGCACATCCTGCAGCCTGCTGACAGACATGCAGAATATATATATTATTTATGGGCAGATATAGGTTATTCTCTCAGCATAAAGGACTCCCTGAGGACACTTTGTCCCTGAGGACACTTTGTCCCCGACACCTGCAGGAATCAGCGCTTTAACCCTTTAATATTCGTCCTGCACAACATCCCATAATCACATAATGAACCTTTAAATGCAGCTTGTTGTTAGTTTGATGTCTTATATCTCAAAGGAAGTGAGGCTGAACTGTAATTTCCTACATCAAAAAGTCACTTGAACGCCTCACAGTTCTTTTAGTTATGTCTCACAGATACTGCTAGCCTGTTGTTGAAAGACAACACCTCTGATTGGTAATAAGCATTAGTGACAGGTTCATCAGCCAATCAGATGCTGGTGTTCAATGACAGCGTCCTGAGCTGAACTTCTGTCATAGCATCGACTTTATTTACAAGAGACGGGTGAGCACGTTACTATTCGCCTCATTTTAGAGCGACGTGAGAGTGCACGATGACACGAGTCTAATAATAGATTACATCACTGATCCATGCTGGGACACGTCGTCTGCTTTTAACCCTCATCGAGCTGACTGTTGACCAGCTGTTGTGATTGTTGATCAGCTGTTGTTGTTGATCAGCTGTTGTTGTTGATCAGCTGTTGTGATTGTTGAGACATTTTGGCATAATGTGCTCATCATTTGATCATGTCTGCGTTGGCTGAAACAGAGACGTGTAAAGTGTGTGTGTGCTTTTCAATAGTTTGCTGACGGCCCGTCTGAAGCCCCACGGCACGCCACTGCATTCACCTGAACCCATGAGGCAGTAGACCTCAGACACAGTCTGGACCCCTGCTCTACGTGGCCCTCGTGGACACAGTCTGGACCCCTGTGCTACGTGGCCCTCGTGGACACAGTCTGGACCCCTGCTCTTTCTGTACGTGGCCCTCGTGGACACAGTCTGGACCCCTGCTCTACGTGGCCCTCGTGGACACAGTCTGGACCCCTGCTCTACGTGGCCCTCGTGGACACAGTCTGGACCCCTGCACTACGCAGCCCTCGTGGACACAGTCTGGACCCCTGCTCTTTCTGTACGCAGCCCTCGTGGACACAGTCTGGACCCCTGCTCTACGTGGCCCTCGTGGACACAGTCTGGACCCCTGCTCTACGTGGCCCTCGTGGACACAGTCTGGACCCCTGCACTACGCAGCCCTCGTGGACACAGTCTGGACCCCTGCTCTTTCTGAACGTGGCCCTCGTGGACACAGTCTGGACCCCTGCTCTTTCTGAACGTGGCCCTCGTGGACACAGTCTGGACCCCTGCTCTTTCTGTACGTGGCCCTCGTGGACACAGTCTGGACCCCTGCTCTTTCTGTACGTGGCCCTCGTGGACACAGTCTGGACCCCTGCTCTACGTGGCCCTCGTGGACACAGTCTGGACCCCTGCTCTTTCTGAACGTGGCCCTCGTGGACACAGTCTGGACCCCTGCTCTACGTCACCTTGAAGTTGCTGGAGTTGACCCAGGAGCTGGCCACAGCGTCCACCACGCGGTCCACCAGGCTCTGGTCCTGCTCCAGGTCGGGGCTCCTCTGCTCCGACAGGATGACCTCTGTGACCTCGGGGCCGACCTTGACCCTGACTCCCAGGTCCTTCTGCAGCACCTGCTCCAGCAGAGCCTCCATCTGCACCTCCTCCGTCATCTCTCTGAGGAACAAACAATACAGCCTCATTTAAAAACCTCCAGACCGAGGGTCTCGTGTCTGACCCCAGTCTGTCCGAGTGAGCTTTGGTGGAGCTCATTAGAAGATGCGCTCTCTGTTGACTCATGTGTATTTCAGCAGGGGACTCTCACATTTTGCAGGTCCTGGATCAGCTGCAGATCTTCACTCTTCGCTCGTCATCCTCCTGCGTTCAACAGGAAACAGGTGAAGAGTTTAACAGGTGACTTTAAAATAACTCAGAAAGACAGTTTGACCCTGATTTATTAAACAACATGCTGTGTTTCTTTTAATTCATGTGTTTCACAGCATTTGTAAACTATAATACTGTAGGAGGACACATTTGTTATCATGGGTCTGCACTTAAAAACATCTTATCGTGATGTAGTTTCTCTTGTGTATTTGATATAGAGGTAATCCTGGAGAGTAATCAGAGTATTCAGGGTTTTTGGGGTAGTTTTTCTTACTTTTTCTCTTCTTTCCCTGCGTTTTAGTTAAACCACACACCCAGCTATACTCCTGCTCGTGTCTGATGCTCTGATTTTAATGTGAAAACCCATCATGTAGCAGCTTTAGCTTCCTCTGCTAGCTCCCTGTTAGCCAGCCTCCAATGAAAACACAGAGTGTGATCAAAGTGATAGCCGCCGCCATCATCAGAGAGCAGCTCCGCCACAATGCAACCAATCAGCAGCCGTTCCTATCACTCATGAGTCATTGATCCAGAGAGCCACTCACCGGATGATCCCAGGGAAAGATCCGAAAAGGAGACGCTTCCTCCGGCCACAAAGTACCGTTACTCGCCGACAATAACTCACTTTCTACGGGGCACTTTGGACCACTTTTACTCCTCCGCACGCGCTGGAAGAACCCCAAACATCCAGCGAGTGGTCACGCGGTATTCTTGGTGGTTTAAGAGGTTAAAAAAGCCCTTTATTTCCCTGATAAATCCCAGCATGTCGGTGGATAAACTGCAGTGAGTGACGCCGCAGAAAAGCGACCCCTGGCGGCAGCGCTGCGCTACTGCACCCTCTGGAAAATACCCTTTCTTCTTCTCTGGTTTTACTCACTAACTCTGGGTGTGCATAGCGCCCCCTGTGGTTGGAGGGAGTAGAGTCATGGTTTTATATGTTACACAGGTCCAGTTTAGTAACTCATACATTAAAAGTAAACAATGTTATAGCAGATTAGGGATCCTAAACGCCCCGGATATCTGTCTATTTCCTTATAAATGTGAAATTTAAGAGAATAAATCATTAAAAATAACACCTTTGAATAGACTTATTCACATATATGTTATAAGTTTCTTTGTTGTCATTTCATATCTTTTACAGGTCATACTGTGTCTCTTTAAGGTCATTTGTGTACTTTTTAAGTCACTATGTGAGTCTTTAAAGTACTTTAAGGTCCTTTTGTCTGTATAATATATCATTTTGAGGTCATCATGTGTCTTTTTGGGGTTGTTTGCCATCTGTTCGTGGTCATTCAAGGTCTTTTTAAGTCACTTGATGAACCGTTGCAGTCATTATTGTACTTTTTAAGTCACTATGTGTGTCTTTGATGTTGTTTAAGGTCCGTTTGTATGTATTATATGTCTTTGAGAGGTCATAATAATACATTTTTAAGTCATTACATGTATTTTAAAATCTGTTTGTGGTCATTTTAAGTAATTGTATGTACCTAAAGGGTCATTTGCTGTCTCTTAATGGTCATTTGTGTACTTTTTAAGTCACTATGTGTGTCTTTAATGTTGCTTAAGGTCCTTTTGTCTGCATAACATGTGTTTCTGAGGTCATCATGAGTCTGTTTGGGGTCCTGTTGAGTGTTTCTGATCATGTTGTGTGTCCTTGTGGCCCCTGAGTGCATGCTGGGTAATGTGTGGGTGCTTCCCTGTCAGCTGCAGGTGCTGCTGCTCTCTGAAACGTCTCACTCTCATTTCGGAGACGTCTCACTCTCCTCCCTGCAGCCGCGATGACAACAACGATCGTCCACTTCCTGGTGA
Organism: Pogonophryne albipinna; assembly: GCA_028583405.1. Taxonomy (NCBI): domain Eukaryota; kingdom Metazoa; phylum Chordata; class Actinopteri; order Perciformes; family Artedidraconidae; genus Pogonophryne; species Pogonophryne albipinna. The sequence goes on from JAPTMU010000201.1 coordinate 32,303, forward strand.
ACGGGAGGCCGGAGCGCGCCGAGTTCAGAGACGACTGCTCCGCCGCAGAGGTCAAAGGTGAGGCTGCTCTTAATGCAGATTTAAATGCATGTGGTCTGTATTCAAACATGCATTTAAATCACCTGTTAGAGGAGAATGAGCATCGTGTAGCTGTGGCCTCGAGAGGGTCTGCGTGTGACAGCTCCTCTTCAGGCGAGGAACAGCTGAGAGAGACTGACAGTAGCTCCTTCTTTTTATTTGGGGTTTTCTGCAACACCTACAATATTGCTTTAGAAATGAGCCTAAACTTCAGCAACACTCAAATCTGATCACCTTCAAAGTGTGAAATCCAGCTGACAGTATTTCTACCAGAGAGTAGTGTTTGACATCCTTTCCTCAAGTACAAGTACACACATCCTTTCCTCAAGTACAAGTACACACATCCTTTACTCAGGTAGAAGTACACACATCCTTTACTCAAGTAGAAGTACAGATGTTCAAAAGCATAGAACATATTCAGGTATTTATTAACACTAGTTACTTATTATATATAATATATACAGTACCCAGGGTTGGGAGGGTTACTTTGTAAATGTAATCAGTTACTGATTACATGGCTCTGAAAGTAATCCGAATACAGTTACGTGTCTTAAAAAAGTAACGTAATCAGATTACTTTTAGATTACTTTTGAATTACTTTCTTTTTCCATCACAGATATGTTTTGGTGAACAGGAGACACAAAAGGAAACTGAACGTGTTTTTACTGTTTTAATGGCTTATCAAGAGCAACTGAAACATAGCATCTGAAACGATGCAACAACATAATAAACTTGTTGGGGATGCAGCTTGGGATGTGAGGAGTGAGGGACACGGCTTAGAACGGGCGTGTCGCCTTCTGTCCTTCAGTGTTAGCAGGACATGAATTAAAATGTCGAACTCGGACTTCATTTTAAGGACATTTCGGCCAGGGGTGTAGAGCTATATTTGTTTAAGCAGATAACCGGATTGGCAAAACAGGAGAGTGTGTGCACCAGTCTGCCTTGATCTATGAATTCATGTCCGTGACACTCACAGTATCTGCTGCACACAGCTGTTTGATAGAAGGAACACCTCCTTCACTTCATGACATCTCTGCAGCGCCAGGAGGCAGCGGGAGGGTTAACTCCGCCTCTGAGAAGAGGAGCGCGCCGTGCCTTTCACGCACCGCCTTCACTGTGTTTACCTTCAGAATCATAAGGCTAAAGAGCGACTGCAGGCTGATGTGTTTTAACCACACACACCTCTACACACACACACACACCTCTACACACACACGACTTAAACGCAGACTTTTGTTCCTCCATGTTTCGTTGTTATTGTTTCACTGAGCGGACCCGCCCCTTTTTTTTCAAACGCTCCCTTTTTTGGTCCATCTGCGCGGTAAAAGTGTTTCTGCGCTGTGATGATTCGGCTGTTCCTTTAGTAATGAATATTAAATGTTGTGAGGAAATCTTTCCACCAATAATTCCAATAAGTAATCCAAAATGTATTCACTTCAGGTTTACGAAAGTAACTGTAATCAGATTAATCGTTTTTCAAATGTAACGCGAGCTGAATACAGTTACTTGATTTTTGTATTCCGATTACGTAACGCCGTTACAAGTATTCCGTTACAACCCAACCCTGACAGTAGCGTGGATAAGTAGTGTGTCTAACTTGATGATTACATCGTTGCAGTTCCTGACTGTGGCCACAAGAGGGCGCCAGAGCTCCATCTCTGAACCATAGACTGCTTTGATAACAGACTTTGTTTCACCGTAGCTAGATAATTAAAAACGAGGTCTGTTGTTTGTTTGTGTGTGTGGTGTGTGTGTGTGGGTGTGTGTGTGTGGTGTGTGTTGTGTGTGTGTGTGTGTGTGTGTGTGAGAGAATTAGTGCGTGTGTGTGTGAGATTATAAATGACTTGTCTGCAGGCAGAGTATCTTTGTCTTGAGTCACTGCAGTGAACACAGATCTCCGTTTAAAAATACTCTGGTAAAAGTAGAAGTACTGACTCTTCACTCAAGTAAAAGTAAATTAGTATTTGTAAAAAGTATTTGTACTCCACTACTTCCCTCCTCTGGTTGTAAATGTTGTTGTTTACGTGTTTCCTCAGCGTTGTTCAGGGCGG
>JAPTMU010000201.1:35307-65307 GCA_028583405.1 Pogonophryne albipinna
ACTCCTGGGCCCAGGACGGTCCAAACCCATCTCACCTGAAAACACAAAGCCCCTTCTGAGATCTACACATCCGTAACTTAAAGCCGTTAAAACCTACTTTTTTAAAGCTAAATCATGAGCCTTCACTAAAACAAGCCAAGTCGTTTTGTTGTTTGAATTCACAATGTGGGAGTGTGATCCAGGAGAGGATGCCGTTTATTGCACGGAGACGTCCTTCTTAGGAGACAGGGTTCAATGTTTGAGCAAAAGGAATAAAAAAGGAAGATTCGACAGGAAGTGCCACTTGTTAAAAGAAGATAAGACGCTATTACGGAGGAAAGACGTCTCGTAGTGTTTCATTTATTCTACTGTCCGCGATGCTAATTAGTGCGCCTGGACGAGTCTCTCATCCCTCTGTGTGTGTGTGTGTGTGTGTGTGTGTGTGTGTGTGTGTGTGTGTGTGTGTGTGTGTGTGTGTGTGTGTGTGTGTGTGTGTGTGTGTGTGTGTGTGTGTGTGTGTGTGTGTGTGTGTGTGTGTGTGTGTGTGCAGCACATCAATAATGACCACATCCACGGAGAGAAGAAGGAGTTTGTGTGCCGCTGGGACGAGTGTTCCCGGGAGCAGAAGCCCTTCAAAGCTCAGTACATGCTGGTGGTTCACATGAGGAGACACACGGGGGAGAAGCCACACAAGTGCACGGTAACACACACACACACAGGGGGGAAGCCACACAAGTACACGGTAACACACACACACACAGGGGGGAAGCCACACAAGTGCACGGTAACACACACACACACACACACACACACACACACACACACACACACACACACACACACACACACACACACACACCACACACACACACACACACACACACACACACACACACACACACACACACACACACACACACACACACACACACACACACACACACACACACACACACACACACACAGGGGAGAAGCCACACAAGTGCACGGTAACACACACACACACACACACACACACACACACACACACACACACAGGGGGAAGCCACACAAGTGCACGGTAACACACTCTCTAAACACACACACACAGGGGAGAAGCCATACAAGTACACGGTAACACACACACACTCTCTAAACACACACACACACACACACACACACACACACACACACACACACACACAGGGGAGAAGCCACACAAGTACACGGTAACACACACACACTCTCTAAACACATACACACACACACTCTCTAAACACACACACACACACAGGGGAGAAGCCACACAAGTACACGGTAACACACTCTCTAAACACACACACATGGGGGAGAAGCCACACAAGTGCACGGTAACACACACACACGGGGGAGAAGCCACACAAGTGCACGGTAACACACACACACACAGGGGGGAAGCCACACAAGTACACGGTAACACACACACACACACACACAGGGGGAGAAGCCACACAAGTGCACGGTAACACACACACACACAGGGGGGAAGCCACACAAGTACACGGTAACACACACACACACACACACAGGGGGGAAGCCACACAAGTGCACGGTAACACACACACACACACACACACACACACACACACACACACACACACACACACACACACACACACACACACACACACACACACACACACACACACACACACACACACACACACACACACACACACACACACACACACACACACACACACACACACACACACACACACACACACACACACACACACACAGGGGAGAAGCCACACAAGTGCACGGTAACACACACACACACACACACACACACACACAGGGGGGAAGCCACACAAGTGCACGGTAACACACTCTCTAAACACACACACACAGGGGAGAAGCCATACAAGTACACGGTAACACACACACACTCTCTAAACACACACACACACACACACACACACACACACACACAGGGGAGAAGCCACACAAGTACACGGTAACACACACACACTCTCTAAACACACACACACACACACTCTCTAAACACACACACACACACTCTCTAAACACATACACACACACACACACACTCTCTAAACACATACACACACACACTCTCTAAACACACACACACACACAGGGGAGAAGCCACACAAGTACACGGTAACACACACACACTCTCTAAACACACACACATGGGGGAGAAGCCACACAAGTGCACGGTAACACACACACACGGGGGAGAAGCCACACAAGTGCACGGTAACACACACACTCTCTAAACACACACACACACACACACACACAGGGGAGAAGCCACACAAGTGTACGGTAACACACTCTCTAAACACACACACACACACACACACACACACACACTCACACAGGGGAGAAGCCACACAAGTGCACGGTAACACATACACTCTCTAAACACACACACACACAGGGGAGAAACCACACAAGTGCACGGTAACACACACACACAGGGGAGAAGCCACACAAGTGTACGGTAACACACTCTCTAAACACACACACACACACACACACACACACACTCACACAGGGGAGAAGCCACACAAGTGCACAGTAACACACACACTCTCTAAACACACACACACACTCTCTAAACACACACACACACACAGGGGAGAAACCACACAAGTGCACGGTAACACACACACACACACAGGGGAGAAACCTCACAAGTACACGGTAACACACACACACACACACACTCTCTAAACACACACACACACACTCTCTAAACACACACACACACACACACACACAGGGGAGAAACCACACAAGTACACGGTAACACACACACACACACAGGGGAGAAACCTCACAAGTACACGGTAACACACACACACACACACGTAGTCAAAGGGACTGTCAAACTGTTGCTAGCTTCCTCTGTCTCCCCGCTCTGCAGTTTGAGGGCTGCTGCAAGGCGTACTCCCGTCTGGAGAACCTGAAGACTCACCTCCGCTCGCACACCGGAGAGAAGCCGTACGTCTGCGAGCACGAAGGCTGCAGCAAAGCCTTCTCCAACGCCTCGGACCGCGCCAAGCACCAGAACCGCACACACTCCAACGAGGTACTGAACACACCCTCACACACACTCCATACTGAACACGCCCTCACACACACTCCATACTGAACACGCCCTCACACACACTCCATACTGAACACGCCCTCACACACACACTCCATACTGAACACGCCCTCACACACACACTCCAACAAGGTACTGAACACGCCCTCACACACACACTCCATACTGAACACGCCCTCACACACACACTCCATACTGAACACGCCCTCACACACACACTCCATACTGAACACGCCCTCACACACACACTCCATACTGAACACGCCCTCACACACACACTCCATACTGAACACGCCCTCACACACACTCCATACTGAACACGCCCTCACACACACACTCCATACTGAACACGCCCTCACACACACTCCAACGAGGTACTGAACACGCCCTCACACACACTCCATACTGAACACGCCCTCACACACACTCCATACTGAACACGCCCTCACACACACTCCAACAAGGTACTGAACACGCCCTCACACACACTCCATACTGAACACGCCCTCACACACACACTCCATACTGAACACGCCCTCACACACACTCCAACGAGGTACTGAACAAACCCTCACACACACTCCATACTGAACACACCCTCACACACACTCCATACTGAACACGCCCTCACACACACTCCATACTGAACACGCCCTCACACACACTCCAACGAGGTACTGAACAAACCCTCACACACACTCCATACTGAACACGCCCTCACACACACTCCAACAAGGTACTGAACATGCCCTCACACACACTCCAACGAGGTACTGAACACACCCTCACACACACTCCAACAAGGTACTGAACACGCCCTCACACACACTCCAACAAGGTACTGAACACACCCTCACACACACTCCAACGAGGTACTGAACAAACACTGGAAACACACTGGAAAGTTCACACACACATCCAGATTGATTGTATAGAAGTCTATGAGAAAATGTTCCTACTTCTCTATTGATTTATTATCTCAGATTGTTTTGGAGTCTTCATGGAGGTCATTTAAAAATCTTTCTGTTCAGGAAAAACTAAGCGTTCAGAATAACAAAGATACAGGGATGTCACATGACTTCATAACTAGTTAAAGACCATAAAGCTGCTTCATGTTTTTAGCACCTAAATCCCAATTTTTAAACCATTATCTGTGTGTTTTTTTGCAGAAACCGTACGTCTGTAAGATCCCGGGCTGCACAAAGCGCTACACGGACCCGAGTTCCCTGAGGAAACACGTGAAGACGGTGCACGGCCCGGAGGCTCACGTCACCAAGAAGCAGCGCAGCGACGTGCCTCCGAGGCCGCCGGCGCCCAAAGAGAACGGAGAGAACGAGGCGGGAAACCGAGAGCGAGTCCACGGGGAAGACAAGATGTCCGACAACAGCTCCCCCGGTGGCAGAGAGGACTACCTGCACGTCACCTCCATCAAGACGGAAAACTCTGTGGTACGTTGCTTTTAGGGAGGGCAAAAGTACAAGAAGTAGAAGTAGAAAGTACAGGTATTTGGGTTCAACATGTGAGAAGTAGAAAGTACAGGTATTTGAGTTCAACATGTAAGAAGTAGAAAGTACAGGTATTTGTGTTCAACATGTGAGAAGTAGAAAGTACAGGTATTTGTGTTCAACATGTGAGAAGTAGAAAGTACAGGTATTTGTGTTCAACATGTGAGAAGTAGAAAGTACAGGTATTTGGGTTCAACATGTGAGAAGTAGAAAGTACAGGTATTTGAGTTCAATATGTAAGAAGTAGAAAGTACAGGTATTTGTGTTCAACATGTAAGAAGTAGAAAGTACAGGTATTTGTGTTCAACATGTAAGAAGTAGAAAGTACAGGTATTTGAGTTCAATATGTAAGAAGTAGAAAGTACAGGTATTTGAGTTCAATATGTAAGAAGTAGAAAGTACAGGTATTTGTGTTCAACATGTAAGAAGTAGAAAGTACAGGTATTTGTGTTCAACATGTAAGAAGTAGAAAGTACAGGTATTTGTGTTCAACATGTAAGAAGTAGAAAGTACAGGTATTTGAGTTCAATATGTAAGAAGTAGAAAGTACAGGTATTTGTGTTCAACATGTAAGAAGTAGAAAGTACAGGTATTTGTGTTCAACATGTAAGAAGTAGAAAGTACAGGTATTTGGGTTCAACATGTAAGAAGTAGAAAGTACAGGTATTTGTGTTCAACATGTAAGAAGTAGAAAGTACAGGTATTTGGGTTCAACATGTAAGAAGTAGAAAGTACAGGTATTTGGGTTCAACATGTGAGAAGTAGAAAGTACAGGTATTTGGGTTCAACATGTAAGAAGTAGAAAGTACAGGTATTTGAGTTCAACATGTAAGAAGTAGAAAGTACAGGTATTTGAGTTCAACATGTAAGAAGTAGAAAGTACAGGTATTTGGGTTCAACATGTAAGAAGTAGAAAGTACAGGTATTTGAGTTCAACATGTAAGAAGTAGAAAGTACAGGTATTTGAGTTCAACATGTAAGAAGTCAAAGTAAAAAGTCGTCAGAAAAATAAGTAGTGGAGTAAAGTACTGATACCAGAAACATGTACTTAAGTACAGTAACAGAGTATTTGTACTCCACTACTTCCCACCTCTGGTTGCTTTTATCCATTCTTAAAAAGTACTTCTACACACTACTTTTCTCCATACTAACAATACTATACTGCTTTTATTGTGTCCTGTAATAACATCAGCACGCCTCTTTACCCTAACACTTCCTCTGCTTCCTTTCTGTCTTTCCTTTTGGACAGACCTTACTCAGGTGAGCTCACCTACAGCTTATTCTCACATCTTTCCCCAACACCATCAAAAAAAAAATGAGACGTACTTCTGATGCACAACGGGCAAAGGAATCCATCTCCTTTCCCATAATCATGATAAAGAAATGACCAGGGATACAATTGTGCTTATTAGCTTTGCTTATAGTTGCTTTAAATGCGTATAACATACAATCAGACAGTCTTTGTGTGAAAGAAAACCGAATTTGGTGTAATTCTTAGATTTTTCTTTTATAATCTCAACAACCTTTCAAAGTGAAGACGCTTGCTGAACATTTTGCACGCTGCATGTATATACACGTGTACGTTGCTTTCCCTCCCCATGAGCGGGTTAAACGTGCAGTGGAGAGCTGTCAGAGAGCCTGAAGCTGATAAAAGCTGCTCCAGGATTAATATTCAAACTTTGGGAATTGGTTTCAGCCCTCTGTGCAAAGTGAGCCAGCGATCACGCTATGATCAAGACGGCTTTTTAGCAGCGAATATATTAAGAGTCTGCGAGGAAGCCGGCCGGTCAGGGAGATACACGCGAGGGTTATTGTTCTAAAGAAAGAGCCGTGAGGGGATTACGTCTCTGAGTCCTGAGGTTGGATATCAGAAATATGAGCGCAAGCTGAGCGGTGCTTTGGGGATTTGTTGGTTCGTACTGTAAACCAAAAAGAAAGATGTGCAAGTGAATAAAAGAGAAACCCTCGAGGTGTTTGTAACTGTAAATCTAACTGAAACAAGTCGGGGTGAAATGCTTCTTCCTCACCTAAACGCTGAAAACCCCTCCAGTGTTTCAGAGAGAGAACCGTGATCTGGTTAAGATCCGGCAGCCTTTCATCTGCTCTGTTCTCATTCACACACAGACTAAGACAGCCTGTAATCTGTGGTGCCCCCCCACCTCTGCACCCCCACCTCCAAAAAAACACTCATTATTTACAATTAAGGCGGGGGAGGATAAAAGACTCACTGTTCTGCACGCCATGTCAACCGCTGCTGCACTTCTGGACTGTTCTTCAGGACAGTTTCTGTTAGAGAACTCTCCCTGGTCCCCGGCTTGATCTTGATCCTCAGGATCCATGTATCTGTGATCCTCAGGATCCATGTGTCTGTGATCCTCTCCAGAAGGAGTCATCACATACAGAGACTAGTTCCTGAACAGTGTCCTTCACATGCTGATATCCAAGAGAGGGAGTTACACAGTCACAAGATGGAGGAATAGAAAGCAGTATTCAATGTTTACTTCAGATTAGCTCCACGTCAGAAATGAGCATGCTTGATGTCTCTCTCCATAGAGGCTGAATCATCATGTTAATCACATAGCTATCATCTGCCTCAAACAGTCCTGATGCTCTTCTAGGTAATCACACATCCTGTCATGTTCACAGCTACAGTTGGGATACCTTTGTTAGCATGCTACTCTCATGTTGGAAGAGGACACTCAGTTTCTTATGCTCTTTCTCTCTCTGTAGATGTATCAGTCCAGCGGTCAGTCATCATGTAGCAGCGAACCGTCCCCACTTGGCAGCGCCACCAACAATGACAGTGGAGTAGAAATGGCGGCGCCCAGTGGGGGGAGCGTGGGGGACTTCAGCCCTCTGGAGGACCTGGGATATGAGGATACCGTCGGGGGGCTCGCGGTGATGGGTCTCCCCCATCGAAAGCACTTTGGCATCACCATGCATCTAAAGAAAGAGACGCTGAAGACGGCGGGGGACTCGTGTCGGTGGGCCGGAAACCCAACAGTCCTCGGCACCAAACTGCCTCCCATCCCAGCAGGTAGAGAGGGCAAGAGTACACACGTCCTTTACTCAAGTAGAAGTACACACATCCTTTACTCAAGTAGAAGTACACACGTCCTTTACACAAGTAGAAGTACACACATCCTTTACTCAAGTAGAAGGACACACATCCTTTACTCAAGTAGAAGGACACACATCCTTTACTCAAGTAGAAGTACACACATCCTTTACTCAAGTAGAAGTACACACATCCTTTACTCAAGTAGAAGTACACACATCCTTTACTCAAGTAGAAGTACACACATCCTTTACACAAGTAGAAGTACACACGTCCTTTACTCAAGTAGAAGTACACACATCCTTTACTCAAGTAGAAGTACACACATCCTTTACTCAAGTAGAAGTACACACATCCTTTACTCAAGTAGAAGTACACACATCCTTTACACAAGTAGAAGTACACACGTCCTTTACTCAAGTAGAAGTACACACATCCTTTACTCAAGTAGAAGTACACACATCCTTTACTCAAGTAGAAGTACACACATCCTTTACTCAAGTAGAAGTACACACATCCTTTACTCAAGTAGAAGTACAGATACTCGTGTTTAAAGATACTCTGGTAAAAGTAGAAGTACTGACTAAACTTCGAAATGTACTTCAGTAAAAAGTACCCATAACTAGCAGCTGCTTTAAAGAGTACCTGACCTCCCTTTATATTAATAGAACAATAATGTCATTGTTAGCTAATGAATGTTTCCATGCTGAACAACGGCAACATGACAACGTTTCCATTGGTCCCTCTTCTTTAGAGAAGACCAGGAAATGATGGATACACGGATCGTGTTCAAATCAATAGGCACGCAATGACTCTAAAGAATAATGATCACGCCACCAAACACACATTCAGACTAAAGGAACCAGCTGTTTGGAAAATTAGAGAAGTAGAAAGTACAGGTATTTGGGTTCAACATGTAAGAAGTAGAAAGTACAGGTATTTGTGTTCAACATGTAAGAAGTAGAAAGTACAGGTATTTGTGTTCAACATGTAAGAAGTAGAAAGTTCAGGTATTTGAGTTCAACATGTAAGAAGTAGAAAGTACAGGTATTTGGGTTCAACATGTAAGAAGTAGAAAGTACAGGTATTTGAGTTCAACATGTAAGAAGTAGAAAGTACAGGTATTTGAGTTCAACATGTAAGAAGTAGAAAGTACAGGTATTTGTGTTCAACATGTAAGAAGTAGAAAGTACAGGTATTTGGGTTCAACATGTAAGAAGTAGAAAGTACAGGTATTTGAGTTCAACATGTAAGAAGTAGAAAGTACAGGTATTTGGGTTCAACATGTAAGAAGTAGAAAGTACAGGTATTTGGGTTCAACATGTAAGAAGTAGAAAGTACAGGTATTTGTGTTCAACATGTAAGAAGTAGAAAGTACAGGTATTTGGGTTCAACATGTAAGAAGTAGAAAGTACAGGTATTTGAGTTCAACATGTAAGAAGTAGAAAGTTCAGGTATTTGAGTTCAACATGTAAGAAGTAGAAAGTACAGGTATTTGGGTTCAACATGTAAGAAGTAGAAAGTACAGGTATTTGGGTTCAACATGTAAGAAGTAGAAAGTACAGGTATTTGTGTTCAACATGTAAGAAGTAGAAAGTACAGGTATTTGAGTTCAACATGTAAGAAGTAGAAAGTACAGGTATTTGTGTTCAACATGTAAGAAGTAGAAAGTACAGGTATTTGGGTTCAACATGTAAGAAGTAGAAAGTACAGGTATTTGTGTTCAACATGTAAGAAGTAGAAAGTTCAGGTATTTGGGTTCAACATGTAAGAAGTAGAAAGTAAAGGTATTTGAGTTCAACATGTAAGAAGTAGAAAGTACAGGTATTTGGGTTCAACATGTAAGAAGTAGAAAGTACAGGTATTTGTGTTCAACATGTAAGAAGTAGAAAGTACAGGTATTTGGGTTCAACATGTAAGAAGTAGAAAGTACAGGTATTTGGGTTCAACATGTAAGAAGTAGAAAGTACAGGTATTTGAGTTCAACATGTAAGAAGTAGAAAGTACAGGTATTTGAGTTCAACATGTAAGAAGTAGAAAGTACAGGTATTTGGGTTCAACATGTAAGAAGTAGAAAGTACAGGTATTTGTGTTCAACATGTAAGAAGTAGAAAGTACAGGTATTTGGGTTCAACATGTAAGAAGTAGAAAGTACAGGTATTTGTGTTCAACATGTAAGAAGTAGAAAGTACAGGTATTTGGGTTCAACATGTAAGAAGTAGAAAGTACAGGTATTTGGGTTCAACATGTAAGAAGTAGAAAGTACAGGTATTTGAGTTCAACATGTAAGAAGTAGAAAGTACAGGTATTTGAGTTCAACATGTAAGAAGTAGAAAGTACAGGTATTTGTGTTCAACATGTAAGAAGTAGAAAGTTCAGGTATTTGGGTTCAACATGTAAGAAGTAGAAAGTAAAGGTATTTGGGTTAAACATGTAAGAAGTAGAAAGTACAGGTATTTGAGTTCAACATGTAAGAAGTAGAAAGTACAGGTATTTGGGTTCAACATGTAAGAAGTAGAAAGTACAGGTATTTGAGTTCAACATGTAAGAAGTAGAAAGTACAGGTATTTGGGTTCAACATGTAAGAAGTAGAAAGTACAGGTATTTGTGTTCAACATGTAAGAAGTAGAAAGTACAGGTATTTGTGTTCAACATGTAAGAAGTAGAAAGTACAGGTATTTGAGTTCAACATGTAAGAAGTAGAAAGTACAGGTATTTGTGTTCAAAATGTAAGTTAAAGTAAAAAGTGGTCAGAAAAATAAGTAGTGGAGTAAAGTACTGATACCAGAAACATGTACTACAGTAACAAAGTATTTGTACTCCACTACTCCCCACCTCTGACCTAGGTTTATTAAAGACTGCAGGATAAAAGTCTCCAAAGAGCGTTGCAGCGTTGGTAAGAAATCAAAAGGCCCTAACATTTTGATTCCTTGATTCACAGGGTCCTTGTTTGGTACGGGTGGCGGTCCGGTGTCCTTCCCTGGTTCCGGCTGTGGTGATCTGAGCAAAGTGACTCTGTTGGAGCGCCGCGACAGCACCTCCAGCACCCTGAGCTCCATGTACAGCCGCCGATCTTCAGGAATCTCCCCGTGCTTCTCCAGCCGGCGCTCCAGCCAGCCCTCCCAGTTCGGATGCAACCGCCCCAGCTCCAACGACTCCTACGACCCCATCTCTGCGGACATGTCCCGGCGCTCCAGTCAGAACAGCCAGTTTGGGGGAGGCAACGGTCCTCTCAGCCTGACCCCCGCCCAACACTACCGCCTCAAGGCAAAGTACGCTGCCGCTACAGGAGGTGCACCGCCCACACCTCTTCCAAACATGGACCGAATAGATGCCCTGTGTGAGGACTACCAGGAATCCTCCGCTACAAAAAGAGACCGGGTTTCCACAGAGTATAACATCTACTCCACACGGACCTTGATGCCCCACGAAGTCCCGTCTACCCTCCCCCGTCGAGCCAGTGATCCAGTGAGACGCCCCGATTATCCCACAAGGCCACAAATGCAGCGCTACAACAGCATGGGCACCCTGAACGGAGCAGGATCCATGCAGCCACATCCACCGCCTGCAGCAGATCGCAGACATTTACCCCAGCAAGGCTGCCTCCATCAGGATGGTAGTCCACACCGATACCCTTACAGTATTTCAGAGAATATACCCGTTGGGAGGATAACGGGTGACATTCCTGAAGAAGAGGTGATGCAGCCTGACCCAAATCAAGCCCATTTTCAAGGTGCCCCCAATCCCCAGCATCAGCAGTCATACTATCAGAGGAGGATGGCTGTTGTGAGGACCAACATGAACCTTCCCCATCAGGTTGTAGCCTCGTCCAACATGGGTGCATCTTCACCGAGGGACAGTAAGGTCTCCTTGGGTCAAATGGACGCCAGTGAGATCTGCTCCAAAGTACAGGCCAGGGGGAACCTGGCTGTCCTCCAGCAGAACTTTAGATCTGTTCACAACAACCTCAGCTCCAACCAGCAGATGATGCAGAAGCACGTTAACGCAACGAGATGCAAACAGCTGGAACCAGAACCAGGAGAGGGCTGCCTCCAGCTGTCAAATCTCAATCTGTCTCCGTGCAGGTTTAAGGAAAGTCTCTATGATAGGAACGGTAACTCCACGTATCCAGTCAAGGTCAACTTGCCAAGCGCTACATGCAAACAGGAGCCTGTGCACTTTGCTGATGCTGGATTTCAGCGCGTGCAGGTCAAAGTAGAGGACTGTGATGAAGCAATCACGATTTCAGATCAGCAGAACATGACCTCCCAGAATCCCTTGCACCTCCATCCAACGCCACCAACAGGACCTAGACCTCTAACTAGACACCTGTCAGGGTCAAGGCACCAAAGCAATGCTAACCAGGACGTAGCTTCTGCTTTACCAGGTGGCGTTTTAGGACTTCATTGCAGCGAGAACTCTGAGGACAATGCCTTGTTCCACACAGGGCAGATTCAAGTGTTTGAGCACAATGGGAACTTTGACCATCTTGCTTGTCCCGTGGTGAATGTACCTCTTTTTGAAAGCAACGCAGCGTCGTCCAACAGGGTGCCTGTGGACGGTAGCTTAACTCCGGAGCAGATGGACTTTGACTGCATGCTGGAGGACGACGGCGATCACTCCAGCGTCATGTCGGGAACTTTGAGTCCAGGTTTGCTCCAGAGTTTTTCGCGGAGTTCCTCCCGTCTGACAACGCCCAGGAACTCTGTGACGTTGCCCTCGGTGCCGCAGGGGACGGGCAACATGGCGATCGGAGACATGAGCTCGCTGCTTTCTGCTCTGGCCGAGGAGAGCAAGTTCCTCAACTCCATGTCGTAGCATAATTTAATAACAGACTTCAAACTGATGCGATCGTGAGCCAAAAAGCCTCCGCTGTGTGTTTCGTGTACAGTCTTGTGAATTATTTAAAAAAAAGGCAGATTTCTATCCTTCTGAAAAGCCATGTTTCTGCCTTAGGTAGTAATTATGATGTACAGGTCTGCAGGACGATCAGTTTTAAGTGCCTAACTCATATGTCAACATGATCTGATACCTAACACTTGTTCTGCACTGTAACTGACTGACGGATCTTTGTCCATGCATGGCAGCATCTCCAGTACAGTGTCCTCTGTGAGCCTTGCTTTCCGCCTTGCTGCAGAGATTAACAGTGACATCTGAGCGTCGGCCATCACACCCTTCATTATGGACTCATGCATAAATCAGTGGAGCTCCCGCAGCGAGACGAGCGCAAGATCAGAGAGTCGAGCATTCTGTTGTTTTATTCTTTTGTACATTGTCGTTGAATGTAAATATCATTTGTACATTTTTAAGAAATACAATATTGACATTGATTTTTTTAAACAAATGCTGTCTGTGTTGTCTTTCTTGTGGATGTGTGTGAGGAGAGGACTCTTTAAAGTAGAGACACTACATACTGATACACACCTGAACATCAGCAGGAGAGGACTCTTTAAAGTAGAGACACCACACACTGATATACACCTGAACATCAGCAGGAGAGGACTCTTTAAAGTAGAGACACTACATACTGATATACACCTGAACATCAGCAGGAGAGGACTCTTTAAAGTAGAGACACCACATACTGATATACACCTGAACATCAGCAGGAGAGGACTCTTTAAAGTAGAGACACTACATACTGATATACACCTGAACATCAGCAGGAGAGGACTCTTTAAAGCAGAGACACTACATACTGATATACACCTGAACATCAGCAGGAGAGGACTCTTTAAAGTAGAGACACTACATACTGATATACACCTGAACATCAGCAGGAGAGGACTCTTTAAAGTAGAGACACTACATACTGATATACACCTGAACATCAGCAGGAGAGGACTCTTTAAAGTAGAGACACTACATACTGATATACACCTGAACATCAGCAGGAGAGGACTCTTTAAAGTAGAGACACTACATACTGATATACACCTGAACATCAGCAGGAGAGGACTCTTTAAAGTAGAGACACTACATACTGATATACACCTGAACATCAGCAGGAGAGGACTCTTTAAAGTAGAGACACTACATACTGATATACACCATGACCATCAGCAGGAGAGGACTCTTTAAAGTAGAGACACTACATACTGATATACACCTGAACATCAGCAGGAGAGGACTCTTTAAAGTAGAGACACCTACATACTGATATACACCTGAACATCAGCAGGAGAGGACTCTTTAAAGTAGAGACACTACATACTGATATACACCTGAACATCAGCAGGAGAGGACTCTTTAAAGTAGAGACACTACATACTGATATACACCTGAACATCAGCAGGAGAGGACTCTTTAAAGTAGAGACACTACATACTGATATACACCTGAACATCAGCAGGAGAGGACTCTTTAAAGTAGAGACACTACATACTGATATACACCTGAACATCAGCAGGAGAGGACTCTTTAAAGTAGAGACACTACATACTGATATACACCTGAACATCAGCAGGAGAGGACTCTTTAAAGTAGAGACACTACATACTGATATACACCTGACCATCAGCAGGAGAGGACTCTTTAAAGTAGAGACACTACATACTGATATACACCTGAACATCAGCAGGAGAGGACTCTTTAAAGTAGAGACACTACATACTGATATACACCTGAACATCAGCAGGAGAGGACTCTTTAAAGTAGAGACACTACATACTGATATACACCTGAACATCAGCAGGAGAGGACTCTTTAAAGTAGAGACACTACATACTGATATACACCTGAACATCAGCAGGAGAGGACTCTTTAAAGTAGAGACACTACATACTGATATACACCTGAACATCAGCAGGAGAGGACTCTTTAAAGTAGAGACACTACATACTGATATACACCTGAACATCAGCAGGAGAGGACTCTTTAAAGTAGAGACACTACATACTGATATACACCTGAACATCAGCAGGAGAGGACTCTTTAAAGTAGAGACACTACATACTGATATACACCTGAACATCAGCAGGAGAGGACTCTTTAAAGTAGAGACACTACATACTGATATACACCTGAACATCAGCAGGAGAGGACTCTTTAAAGTAGAGACACTACATACTGATATACACCTGAACATCAGCAGGAGAGGACTCTTTAAAGTAGAGACACTACATACTGATATACACCTGAACATCAGCAGGAGAGGACTCTTTAAAGTAGAGACACTACATACTGATATACACCTGAACATCAGCAGGAGAGGACTCTTTAAAGTAGAGACACTACATACTGATATACACCTGAACATCAGCAGGAGAGGACTCTTTAAAGTAGAGACACTACATACTGATATACACCTGAACATCAGCAGGAGAGGACTCTTTAATGTAGAGACACTACATACTGATATACACCTGAACATCAGCAGGAGAGGACTCTTTAAAGTAGAGACACTACATACTGATATACACCTGCACATCAGCAGGAGAGGACTCTTTAAAGTAGAGACACTACATACTGATATAAACCTGAACATCAGCAGGAGAGGACTCTTTAAAGTAGAGACACTACATACTGATATACACCTGAACATCAGCAGGAGAGGACTCTTTAAAGTAGAGACGCTACATACTGATATACACCTGATCATCAGCAGGAGAGCACTCTTTAAAGTAGAGACACTACATACTGATATACACCTGAACATCAGCAGGAGAGGACTCTTTAAAGTAGAGACGCTACATACTGATATACACCTGAACATCAGCAGGAGAGGACTCTTTAAAGTAGAGACACTACATACTGATATACACCTGATCATCAGCAGGAGAGCACTCTTTAAAGTAGAGACACTACATACTGATATACACCTGAACATCAGCAGGAGAGGACTCTTTAAAGTAGAGACACTACATACTGATATGCACCTGAACATCAGCAGGAGAGGACTCTTTAAAGTAGAGATACTACATACTGATATACACCTGAACATCAGCAGGAGAGGACTCTTTAAAGTAGAGACACTACATACTGATATACACCTGAACTTCAGCAGGAGAGGACTCTTTAAAGTAGAGACACTACATACTGATATACACCTGACCATCAGCAGGAGAGGACTCTTTAAAGTAGAGACACTACATACTGATATACACCTGAAGATCAGCAGGAGAGGACTCTTTAAAGTAGAGACACTACATACTGATATACACCTGAACATCAGCTGGAGAGGACTCTTTAAAGTAGAGACACTACATACTGATATACACCTGAACATCAGCGGGAGAGGACTCTTTAAAGTAGAGACACTACATACTGATATACACCTGAACATCAGCAGGAGAGGACTCTTTAAAGTAGAGACACTACATACTGATATACACCTGAACATCAGCTGGAGAGGACTCTTTAAAGTAGAGACACTACATACTGATATACACCTGAACATCAGCAGGAGAGGACTCTTTAAAGTAGAGACACTACATACTGATATACACCTGAACATCAGCAGGAGAGGACTCTTTAAAGTAGAGACACTACATACTGATATACACCTGAACATCAGCTGGAGAGGACTCTTTAAAGTAGAGACACTACATACTGATATACACCTGAACATCAGCAGGAGAGGACTCTTTAAAGTATAGACACTACATACTGATATACACCTGAACATCAGCTGGAGAGGACTCTTTAAAGTAGAGACACTACATACTGATATACACCTGAACATCAGCAGGAGAGGACTCTTTAAAGTAGAGACACTACATACTGATATACACCTGAACATCAGCAGGAGAGGACTCTTTAAAGTAGAGACACTACACACTGATATACACCTGAACATCAGCAGGAGAGGACTCTTTAAAGTAGAGACACTACATACTGATATACACCTGAACATCAGCTGGAGAGGACTCTTTAAAGTAGAGACACTACATACTGATATACACCTGAACATCAGCAGGAGAGGACTCTTTAAAGTATAGACACTACATACTGATATACACCTGAACATCAGCTGGAGAGGACTCTTTAAAGTAGAGACACTACATACTGATATACACCTGAACATCAGCAGGAGAGGACTCTTTAAAGTAGAGACACTACATACTGATATACACCTGAACATCAGCAGGAGAGGACTCTTTAAAGTAGAGACACTACATACTGATATACACCTGAACATCAGCAGGAGAGGACTCTTTAAAGTAGAGACACTACATACTGACATACACCATGTTTTGCAGGACCCTCACAAACTAATGCTGTTTCCTTCTCTCTTCCTCGTACAGTCAGCTTTCTTTCTGCAAAGATTAATCAGACGACAGAAAAGTAATCAACTGTTTTGATGATCAATTAATCACTTTCTCCAGCAGAGTCGTTTGACAGTCCCTGCTTCATTTCTGCAGCCATTCATTGAGGGAAAGCCCAACGTACCATAGTATGTCTAATTGAACAAACAACTGGTCAAAGTATAAGATATTCTCCTGGCTCGTGCTGTAGTAAATATCATCCTCCATCAGTCCTTCCCTTGATTGCCTTGAAGTGTTGATCACGTCAATAATTCAACAACTAAACTCTTTGAAGTTCCTGCACGCTCGGCACTTCTCTTCGACCCTTTCTTGTTGCACGAGGCGCCACGCTTACTTAAAGACGACCTCTTTGAAATCCCTTCCCCTGACCTGGTGTTACCTCCTGTCGACGTCATGTAAACCCGACTGGAAGGTGATGAAAAAGCCCGCTAACAGGAGGGGGAACAGGCCGCTGTTCTTCACTACGAGTTGTGACAGCGAGGCCCTCAGGACGCTCTGCTGAAACCACATAAAACAAAGCAGCAGGAACAAATGATTCCAGTCTGTCAGGGAATTCAGCCGAGGATACGTTTGATCTGCAGTTTGTGATTGCTTTTGCCACCGCTGTTCCTTCTCCTCTCAGAGCTGCGTGTGAAGTGGGAGAGGAAACAGCCGCGGGCGCTGAAACCCGACCAGAGGAGCAGATAAGACAACATTAGCAGCACCGTCACTTATTCATGGGGATAACGGGGGAGATAACGGGGGAGATAACGGGGGAGAGGAGGACCAGACACGGCTGTTCTGCCAATAAACCCCGTGCACTATTCATGCAGTCATAGAGGAACACATTTTAATAAAAGAAACCACAAATTGGAGGATTTTGGAGGAACATTCTGCAGCAGAGAGTGTGGAAACAACTCATTTAGCTATATTTCATATTGGGTTTTAAACTCAAGTTATTAACCACATAAATGCTTCACAAGGGTCTTTGACACAGAGGTGGTGCTCTCAACACGCTTCATTAAAGCACTTTTTTGCAATAATTGCTGTGTATTCAAGATTAAAAGCATCTCAAATCCCTATAACGCACACTTCTGCACATTCAGCTATTTCATGGAGATAACGGGGGAGATAACGGGGGAGATAACGGGGAGATAACAGGGGAGAGGAGGACCAGACACGGCTGTTCTGCCAATAAACCCGTGCACTATTCATGCAGTCATAGTGAGGAACACATTTTAATAAAAGAAACCATAAATTGGAGCATTTTGGAAGCTGCAGAGAGTTCTTTTTAAACATGGAAACAACTCATTTCATTCCTACTGTGATTTGGCAGCACGGCTATATTTCATATTGAGTCATTAACCACATAAATGCTTCACAAGGGTCTTTGACACCTAGGTGGTGCTCTAAACACGCTTCATTAAAGCACTTTTATGCAAGAATGTTCCATTAAGTAAATTAAATTCAAGATTAAAGCATCTAAAATCCCTTTAATGCACACATTCTGCTATTTTAGGTTTACTTTCTGTGTTTTGCATCATGAGGTCTTAGACATGTGCTTGCACGTTGTTATTAAGTTAATTTATCAAACTGAAGAGGTTAGAAGTGGGAAAGCAGCATTTACTCGACGTACTGGTGCTGCAGACGTGTGAGGAAGCATCTCCTGAAGCATCTCCTGGTCCTGCAGACGTGTGAGGAAGCATCTCCTGGTCCTGCAGACGTGTGAGGAAGCATCTCCTGGTGCTGCAGACGTGTGAGGAAGCATCTCCTGGTCCTGCAGACGTGTGAGGAAGCATCTCCTGGTGCTGCAGACGTGTGAGGAAGCATCTCCTGGTCCTGCAGACGTGTGAGGAAGCATCTCCTGGTGCTGCAGACGTGTGAGGAAGCATCTCCTGGTCCTGCAGACGTGTGAGGAAGCATCTCCTGGTGCTGCAGACGTGTGAGGAAGCATCTCCTGGTGCTGCAGACGTGTGAGGAAGCATCTCCTGGTCCTGCAGACGTGTGAGGAAGCATCTCCTGGTGCTGCAGACGTGTGAGGAAGCATCTCCTGGTCCTGCAGACGTGTGAGGAAGCATCTCCTGGTGCTGCAGACGTGTGAGGAAGCATCTCCTGGTCCTGCAGACGTGTGAGGAAGCATCTCCTGGTCTTGCAGAGGAAGCATCTCCTGGTCCTGCAGACGTGTGAGGAAGCATCTCCTGGTCCTGCAGACGTGTGAGGAAGCATCTCCTGGTCCTGCAGACGTGTGAGGAAGCATCTCCTGGTGCTGCAGACGTGGGAGGAAGCATCTCCTGGTGCTGCAGACGTGTGAGGAAGCATCTCCTGGTCCTGCAGAGGAAGCATCTCCTGGTCCTGCAGATGTGTGAGGAAGCATCTCCTGGTCCTGCAGACGTGTGAGGAAGCATCTCCTGGTGCTGCAGACGTGGGAGGAAGCATCTCCTGGTCCTGCAGAGGAAGCATCTCCTGGTCCTGCAGACGTGTGAGGAAGCATCTCCTGGTCCTGCAGAGGAAGCATCTCCTGGTCCTGCAGACGTGTGAGGAAGCATCTCCTGGTCCTGCAGAGGAAGCATCTCCTGGTCCTGCAGACGTGTGAGGAAGCATCTCCTGGTGCTGCAGACGTGTGAGGAAGCATCTCCTGGTGCTGCAGACGTGTGAGGAAGCATCTCCTGGTGCTGCAGACGTGTGAGGAAGCATCTCCTGGTCCTGCAGACGTGTGAGGAAGCATCTCCTGGTCCTGCATGCAGACGTGTGAGGAAGCATCTCCTGGTGCTGCAGACGTGTGAGGAAGCATCTCCTGGTGCTGCAGACGTGTGAGGAAGCATCTCCTGGTGCTGCAGACGTGTGAGGAAGCATCTCCTGGTGCTGCAGACGTGTGAGGAAGCATCTCCTGGTCCTGCATGCAGACGTGTGAGGAAGCATCTCCTGGTCCTGCATGCAGACGTGTGAGGAAGCATCTCCTGGTCCTGCAGACGTGTGAGGAAGCATCTCCTGGTCCTGCAGACGTGTGAGGAAGCATCTCCTGGTGCTGCAGACGTGTGAGGAAGCATCTCCTGGTGCTGCAGACGTGTGAGGAAGCATCTCCTGGTCCTGCAGACGTGTGAGGAAGCATCTCCTGGTCCTGCAGACATGTGAGGAAGCATCTGCAAAGGAAGCACACGACATAGGTGATGTTTTTACAGGAAGTCTAGTTGATAATATACCCTAGAAAGGTTATGGGCTGTTGTGACTTTTATTGCATCGCATTCCTGTTAGTTATACCTGAAACTAATAAAGACCCCAAAAAAAGAGCCCAAATGCGCTGGATGGACGTTCAAAATGCTGCATTCAATGTTTCAAAGGAAGGAAATATGGGCACTTGTTAAAAGTCAGAGCTTTTCAACAGCACCTGAACGCACCATGACTTTTCCTACATGTTTCACGTCTCGTAGATTTTTAGATGAGAGGCTTCCAGACTTTCTCTGATTTCAAAGTCTTGAGCTCACGTTCTGGCTCTGGAGGCAGTTGTCCTTCTTGACCTGAGAGAGGTTTGAGCAGGAATGTGTTTTACAGCCGTGATTTCTCCAGAGTCAGAGGGAAGCTTTACGAGAGGCTTCCCAAAACACTGGAGCCCACTTTAACACACGCTGCTAACGACTTGTTAAGGTGGACACTCTAATCCACCTTAACAGGCCTGCAGCTGATTGGCCGAGCAGCAGCAGGAAGAAGAAGCTGAGCATCGATGACCTCCAATCAGAAGATGGGTATGAATTGGTGTGTCTTGTTTCAAAGGGTCTCGATCCTGAGGCTTTAATTCA
The DNA here is from genome assembly GCA_028583405.1 of Pogonophryne albipinna. NCBI lineage: Eukaryota > Metazoa > Chordata > Actinopteri > Perciformes > Artedidraconidae > Pogonophryne > Pogonophryne albipinna. The sequence continues at coordinate 55,989 of JAPTMU010000201.1, forward strand.
TTTTATTTTTCTACAATATTTTTAGCTCCTTATGTTTTATTATTTTTAATGGATTTTAGGCCCTTTTTATTTTTTTCTAGCTCCTTAAAGGTGGGAAGGTAATTTTGGAGAAACCGGCTCGAGTGCTAGAATTTGAAAATACACAGCCGGAGAAAATCTGCCTCTTCCTCACAGAGCCCCTCCTCCAACACACGAACGCGCACATGACCAATGAGGGCACGAGATAAGTTTGTGCACAGATGGAAGCAGGGCCGGCCCTAGACTTTTGGGGGCCCTAAGCGAGCTTTGGCTTGGGGGCCCCCCACACTCTAGCGCGTTCTCACTACACACAACACGGAACCAACTTTTGTCTTATGATGTTAGCATAAGCACACATATTGTATAAATAGCATTTAAACACACCGTGGACCTCACCTCCTCTAAGGGGGTCCTCACCTCCTCTAAGGGGGTCCTCACCTCTTCTAGGGGAAGATTTTTTTTTAAATATTGAAGTTAAAAGCATCAATCTGGTGCACTTTGAGAGCAAAATTAAAGGAGACCTATCATGCTATATTTGAATAATATATTGTAGGGCCATACCTATAGATTAGATTAGATTAGAATCTTTAATGACCACACAGCCAGGCTGGTGGAATTCGTGTTCAGTGCAGAGTATTACAGCTTGTTCCATACAATTCAACATACAATAAACAGACAATAAAAAGTACAACACACAGCACAGGGCAAAGACATATCGTAACATAAAGTTCAAGGTGTGGTGGATTGTTATTGTTCATTGGGGTTATTTAGAGTCCATTTAGTGTCCGTATTGCAAAGGGGAAAAAGCTGTTTTTGAAGCGGGCGGTTTTGGCGGACAGTGACCTGTAGCGCCTCCCTGAGGGCAGAAGTTGGAAGACATGGTGAGCTGGGTGGGAGGGGTCAGAAATGATTTTCTTTGCCCTTGTGACAGTTCGTTGGTGGTGAAGTGATTCGAGTGATGGAAGGGGACTGCAGGTGATTTTTGATGCTTTGTTGATGATACGTTGACGTTTATTCCGGGAGAGGTTGTCTGAACTGCTGTACCAGACTGTGATGGATGATGTGAGGATGCTTTGGATGATGGCTGTGTAGAACTGGATTAGGAGATGTTTCCTCACTCTGAATTTCTTGAGCTGCCGCAGAAAGAATAGCCTTTGGTCGGCTTTTTTGTAGATGTGGTCTGTGTTGGTCTTCCATTTGAGGTTATTGCTTATGTGAGTGCCAAGAAATGTGAGTGATTCTGTGGAGGAAATGAGTTTGCCGGAGATAGAGGTGATTTGGGCTGTTGTTTTCGCCTGAAGTCGATGATTATTTCTTGGGTTTTTGCTGTGTTAAGTAGGAGGTTGTTTTCTGAGCACCAGGTGACTGCTTGATTGATCTGAGTGAGGAATTGTGTTTCATTATTATTTGAGATGAGTCCTGTTATTGTTGTGTCATCTGCATATTTATATATGTTGACTGTGGGGTGCTGAGATGTGAGTTGGTTTGTGTAGAGTGAGAATAACCAGGGCGATAGGACACAGCCTTGTGGAGCTCCTATACTGAGGTGCAGAGGGAGAGATGTGGAGTTATTTATTTTGACCCGTTGTTGTCTGTTCCAGAGGAAGCTGTGGATCCAGTGACTGATGCAGGGGTCAGTGTTCATGTCCATTAGTTTATTGAAGAGTTTTTCCGGGTTGATGGTGTTGAAGGCGGAGCTGAAATCCAGGAACAAGATGCGGGCGTAGGTGTTGGGGGATTCCAGGTGTTGTAGAGTGTGATGGATTGCCAGGTTGACAGCGTCATCCACGGATCTGTTGGTTCTGTAAGCAAATTGATATGGATCCATGAGGGGGGAGGTGCTGGTTTTTAGGTGCCTGAGAATGATGCGCTCAAATGATTTCATCGCCACAGATGTGAGGGCTATGGGTCTGTAGTCATTGAGGCAGGATATTTTATTAGACTTGGGTACAGGGATGATAGTGGATTCCTTAAAACAGTGAGGAACTAAACACTGGCAGAGGGAGGAGTTGAAGATGTTGGTGAAAACAGGGGCCAGTTCTGCAGCACAGTGATGGAGTGCCGCAGGGCTGATGTTGTCTGGGCCTGCCGCCTTGTTTCTCTTCAGTCTCCTGAACGTGCACCTCACCTCTGCCTCTTTGATGTGGAATGGTGGGGGAGGGGGGGGAGATGGGGGTGATAGTGGAGAAACTGGAGAATGATCAAACCTGCTGTAGAAGGCGTTCAGTTTGTCCGGAAGCTGATGGTCATTTTCAGGTGTGGGGGGGGGGCTTTGTTTTGTAGTTGGTGAGGACCTGAAGTTTTTTCCAAACTGTCCTAGTGTTATTGTTTGAAATGTCCTGTTCTATTTTCGAAGCATAATTGAATTTGGCTTTTCTTATTCCAGATCTAAGTTTGTATTTTGCAGCCATATAGTCCTCTTTATTTCCGGATTTGTATGCATAGTTTTTGTCCTTTCTTAATTGTTGAATTTCTTTGGTGAACCAGGGCTTATTGTTGTTGTGTTGTTTTACTGTTTTCGTCGGGATGCACAGCTGCTCACAAAATTGGACGTATGACGTCACTGTGTCGGTGTAGGCATGGAAGTCCCCAGCTGCGTGGAAAACTTCCCAATCAGTGCATGCGAAGCATCCACACAACTTTTCGATGGCTTCTGTGGACCAGGACTTGGAGGATTTTATTGGTGTTTTTGAGGATTTCAATTGTTGTTTGTATTTCGGGATAAGCAGCAGCATTGCGTGGTCCGACTTGCCGAGCGGAGCTCCCGCAGAAGCACGGTAAGCCTCCTTGAGTGGAGTATAGCAGTGGTCGAGTGTGTTGTTTCCTCTGCTGGGGCAGGTAACTTGCTGGTGGTAGTTGGGAAGCTCCGTGGACAGATTGGTGTGGTTGAAGTCGCCTAACACAATTATTGCTGCGTCTGGATGTGCGTTTTCCACGGAGGAGATGTGACTGGCTAGATCGCTCATGGTGGTGTTAGCGTTAGCCTCAGGTGGAATGTAAACACCGATTATGATTATCGATGCAAACTCTCTGGGAAGGTAGGTGGGTCTGCATTTGACAGTGAGATGCTCCAGAAGTGGGGAACATGCATGGCTTAGCGAGGTGGAGTTTGTGCACCAGCGATGGTTGACCATAATGCATATTCCACCACCTTTAGATTTGTGTGTTAGTTCCACTGACCTGTCGGCTCGGTGGAGTGTGTATCCTGCGAGTGATACAGCTTGGTCGGGAATCGAATGATCCAGCCAGGTTTCAGTCAGGCAGATGGCGGAGCAGTCACCGTAGGTTTTATTTGACTGGATCAGGAGGTGAAGTTCATCCATCTTGTGCCTGAGAGATCTTACATTTGACAGCAGAAGGGCAGGGAGTGGGGGTCGGTATGGGCGCCTCTTGAACCGCGATAGGACACCGGAGCGCCTGCTCCCTTTGCCGGTTTGCTGCCATGGCGTTGGCCAGGTGAAACAGATAATATTTCCTTCGGGAAAGACGTTAATGACTCCAAAACTGCATGTTGGTCGTGTCTGAAGTTTAGTAGGTCCCAGCGGGTGTATTGGATAACACATGAAACTTTACACACATATAGGGCAGACAAAAGTACGACAGACATGAACATAGCTTGCACTGGGGCGAGCCTCACGGCCGCCATGATGAGATCAGTAATATATATATATAAGGTATATTTATACGTTTTCTTTTTCAAAATACCAAACAGATCATGCATTTTAGCCATGCCTCATTTCGCTCTATTTTGCTCTCCTCCACCCTGTCTTTGCATGCGCTGCAGCTGACCCCCCTGCAAAGGAGGGGGCCGAGTTACGAGCGTCATGTTACCATGCTGTTACCATGCTGTTGCCATGCTGTTACCATGCTGTTACCATGCCACGGCAACCTCTCATTCCCCTGATTGGTGGAGAGTTGGCCATATAGGCGGAGCTCCTCGTCACTGACGTCAGACTATTTTCAAATCTGTATCAGATCCATTAAAGCCCCGTTTTTAGAGATTTGGGGTATGGAGGAAAAGAGAGAGGGTTGTGTTTTCTGACACACCGGGGACACACATTCATGTATAAAAGACGTACAAAAGTGCATTTTGCATGATATGTCCCCTTTAAGAGATCTATGGATACCTCTCTCAACACCCAGAGGAAACAGAACTGTAAACAGATTTTTCTTTATGGATATTTTACAAATCACTTAAACTGTATTCTTGTTTTGTCATATAGTATTTCATAACTGTTTTTCATTTATTCTCTCTGGCTGTCCATCTCATAATGTTCACATAGAAACTAGCTGTCAATAGGAATATCATTCAGAAGAATTATAATTTCTTGCAAAAATCTGTCACAAAAAGAGGTTGCACATTTAAATTCAGGTGTTGTTATGGCAACGTCAGTGGCCACACAGCCACATGTACTGCTGCAAATACGCTCAAACATGCTGTCGACACTAAAGCAGTGGCAACTATGCCACCATTTCAGCTGACTTTTCCTCAGAAATACTGTCACATAACATCCATATATTTCAGTGCTAGGTTGATGCTCAGCTAAGCTAACTATGAAACACTTTAACTGACAGGACTCAGGATCAACTGTGTACTGTGAGGTAGCTTCTAGCTTCATGTTGAACACTGACAGTAAGTCAACATTTCCCAGAGAGCTTTCTTTGAAATCACCAGGTAACGCTAAAAAACATTACATTTAGATTGTATGACAATGTGTTTATTTAATATCTCTGGCTAGCTATAGCTACTTGCTAACGGTTTAGCTTACCCCCGCGATTCAAAGTAACGTCAACGTAGCTGTAATTTATGCTTTGCTTACATGTTGACATAACTTGTAAGTTTACCAGCTCGAGTGCCTTATGTTACATGTGTAACTAATGTCCTGCAGGTCACCCTTGAAAAAGAGATCGTTTGATCTCAAGGGACTTTCACCTGGTTAAATAAAGGCTACAAACAAACTGACATGTACATACCTTGTTCACCTGGCTCAGGTGGTGGCTCTGGGGTTGGTGTGTGAGCCACCACCTGGCTCAGGTGGTGGCTCTGTTGTTGGTGTGTGAGCCACCACCTGGCTCAGGTGGTGGCTCTGGGGTTGGTGTGTGAGCCACCACCTGGCTCGGGTGGTGGCTCTGTTGTTGGTGTGTGAGCCACCACCTGGCTCAGGTGGTGGCTCTGGGGTTGTTGTGTGAGCCACCACCTGGCTCGGGTGGTGGCTCTGGGGTTGGTGTGTGAGCCACCACTTGAGAATTTCCGTCTTTTTTAAGAACAAATGTTCTTATGTCCATCTTCAACAACTCTGAGTCCGACTGACAGTTTAAACATTGTCCCAGCTCACAGGATAGGTGCCTGTCAGCCAATAAGACAGATGTTTATTTCCATTCAGCTCTCTGGTTGGTCTGGTGTCTTGCCTCTGTTGCATTCACTGAACACGGGAAATGACATCCCTGCCGTCCTCTCTAGTGTCATGATGAGGTTCAGGTAAAGCACGGTTCATGTATTATATCATTGACTCAATAATATAATAGATGACTTTGAGAGTAGGCAATCTAGGCATATTAACAACATTAAGAGCATTCCATGGAATATAACAAGTGTACCTCGAGCCGGTTTCTCAAACTCCACCTTCAAGTTTTTATTAATTACATTTTTATTTCTCTTTATTTTTGATCTATTTATTGTATTTTTAGTGTTATTTTCCCTCCCTGTGTTTCCCTCCCGGCCTCTGACACACACACACACACACACACACACACACACACACACACACACACACACACACACACACACACACACACACACACACACACACACACACACACACACACACACACACACACACACACACACTGAGCGGTGTTATTATCTCTCAGTGTCAGAAGCACATGATGGATCGGCCTCTAAACTCATTCATTTCTATTAGTGTGATATGTAAATCCCCTCTGAGTTCATTTAGAATCAATGGGAGGATTCTGTCCGTCTCACTTTGCGTCCGCCCGCACGTCACAGCGGGACACTCTGAGACACAAAGGACAACATCATCAAAAATCATCTCAAATAATCAAAAATCATCTCCTGCAAACTGTGGGGTTCGTCTGACGAAATCACAGCCAGCAAGGGGCCCAGAGCCAGCAAGGGGCCCAGAGCCAGCAAGGGGCCCAGAGCCAGCAAGGGGCCCAGAGCTAGCAAGGGGCCCAGAGTCAGCAAGGGGCCCAGAGCCAGCAAGGGGCCCAGAGCCAGCAAGGGGCTCAGAGCTAGCAAGGGGCCCAGAGCCAGCAAGGGGCCCAGAGCCAGCAAGGGGCCCAGAACCAGCAAGGGGCCCAGAGCCAGCAAGGGGCCCAGAGCCAGCAAGGGGCCCAGAGCCAGCAAGGGGCCCAGAGCCAGCAAGGGGCCCAGAGCCAGCAAGGGGCCCAGAGCCAGCAAGGGGCCCAGAGCCAGCAAGGGGCCCAGAAGCTAGCAAGGGGCCCAGAGCCAGCAAGGGGCCCAGAGCCAGCAAGGGGCCCAGAGCCAGCAAGGGGCCCATGCAAAACAAAAAAGTTTTTACATTTTTTTTTATTGGGGCCCCAATGGCATTGACGGGTTCACGCAGTCTTCGAAGTAACCAAGCAACCTACATTAATTTGTAATTTGTCTGTCCAATGACCTTGCTCCCTTTCATGTCATGTGATACCTTGCGTGACGAGCGAACCGTTTAATCAACCTGTAGCTGCAGCAGCAAGTTCGGTAGCATTATAAAAAATGTAATAGCTTGCCTTTATAATGTACAGCAAACCAAAGCACAAGAGCAGCGCTCCAAGGAGAAAGGACAGAGAGAACAAGGAGACGTAAAGGCTAAACTGACAAAACTAGACAGTTATTATTGTCATGCATCGTCCTTGAAATCGAGCGCTAACGTTAGCAATGTTGACGTGCAGCGGCAGCCGGAGGCTAACGATAGCTCACCTGCCTCACCACCATCATTACCATCTAGCTCCACAAGTGAAGCTGTATCCGTGGGCGTGGCTGTGCGACCTTCTTCTCCAGCCAGCCAGGAGGAGAGGCTGGATGTGGCTGTGCGACCTTCCTCTCCAGCCAGCCAGGAGGAGAGGCTGGATGTGGCTGTGTGACCTTCCTCTCCAGCCAGCCAGTAGGAGAGGCTGGATGTGGCTGTGTGACCTTCTTCTCCAGCCAGCCAGGAGGAGAGGCTGGATGTGGCTGTGCGACCTTCTTCTCCAGCCAGCCAGTAGGAGAGGCTGGATGTGGCTGTGTGACCTTCTTCTCCAGCCAGCCAGTAGGAGAGGCTGGATGTGGCTGTGTGACCTTCTTCTCCAGCCAGCCAGGAGGAGAGGCTGGGTGTGGCTGTGCGACCTTCCTCTCCAGCCAGCCAGGAGGAGAGGCTGGATGTGGCTGTGCGACCTTCTTCTCCAGCCAGCCAGGAGGAGAGGCTGGGTGTGGCTGTGCGACCTTCCTCTCCAGCCAGCCAGGAGGAGAGGCTGGGTGTGGCTGTGCGACCTTCTTCTCCAGCCAGCCAGGAGGAGAGGCTGGATGTGGCTGTGCGACCTTCCTCTCCAGCCAGCCAGGAGGAGAGGCTGGATGTGGCTGTGCGACCTTCTTCTCCAGCCAGCCAGGAGGAGAGGCTGGATGTGGCTGTGCGACCTTCCTCTCCAGCCAGCCAGGAGGAGAGGCTGGGTGTGGCTGTGCGACCTTCTTCTCCAACCAGCCAGGAGGAGAGGCTGGATGTGGCTGTGCGACCTTCCTCTCCAGCCAGCCAGGAGGAGAGGCTGGATGTGGCTGTGCCCGGCGGTGGTCCAACAGTTCCCCCAAGGGCCCCAACCGATAGGGGACTCTATGGCGCTATTGAGACCCCCGACACCAAGATCCAAAGCTATATTGTAGTAACCGGTCTACGTAGGCCTCCCGGCCATTCCCCAGAGACACATCAAGGACACAGGTTTAATCCTCTTCTTAGTTCGCTGTGCCGATAATTAATTTTGTTGGACGATACTTTTTCTGGAAATTATTGCGATAAACGATAAAATTGTCGCTACCGTTGTAAGACCATTTTAGACCACTGACATTATGATAATATATAATAATAATTCAAGTACATCCTTTCAAACATAACTATTATTGAACATTCAACATTGCAAATGAAATGTGAAATAATATTAAAATATATAAATTATTTATAATAAATAAAACAAATTAATTAAATTATAATAAATTAATTAAATCACAAACAACTAAAACAATACATTAAATAGAGTCAGGCTGGAAAACAGAGCTCTCTCTCTCTCTCTCTCTCTCTCTCTCTCTCTCTCTCTCTCTCTCTCTCTCTCTCTCTCTCTCTCTCTCTCTCTCTCTCTCTCTCTCTCTCTCTCTGATCAGTGGAAATGGCCATGACATGGGACCTTTAAAGCAACAGTCAGGTGTTCAGTCCACTGTCAAAGACCCAGATGCCTCAACAGGCCATTTCCAATTCTGTTTTTCAAAGTTTTCGAGCAAGGAACACCAACATGTTTGCATTGTCGGGCAAATGCATCTTTGATTGTAAACTGTCGGGAAGGTGGGGGCTCTCCATCTCCAGCTGCCGTGTTTGCTCCCAGCTGGAAACGGAACGGGGTGGTTCGTGTTTCAGGTGCAGTTTAAAATGCGTGGTATTGCCTGCTTTTGTCACTACCTTTTTTAAACAAATGCGACACACCGCCCGGCTCATTCAAGTCCGTATTCGCCTCGTTGATTTGGCTTGAATCCAAAATACTGCCCGGAGAATCGAGATGTGTCGTCAGGTTTTGTAACCAATTTCATTTCACTTTAAATTCCCCGCGAGTAAGTCACACGTTGTCTCCGCTTGTCGCTATATTATTAATTTGGCTGCTACGCTGCTGCACGTGCACACGGAGTGTCCTGACCTGGTCCTGACCTGGCTGTGTGTCAGCCCCGCCCTCACAGCGCCTGGCGGCCACAGCGCCCCTGGCTGAAATGCTGGTCACATCTTTATGTAAACGGGAATGTATCGAGCTCAGAAAAGTTATCGAGTCCATTTTTATTTATCGTACGATAAGTCAATTTATCGATTATCGCGACAGGCCTAGTGCCGTTGTCAGGCTGTGGTGGTCTGAGGCCAGGGCAGGCTGTGGTTGATAGCCTACATGTGACGCTTCTGAGTGGTTGTGTATGTGTGAGCGCATCAGCGTGGATGGGGCGATGGGGGGGGGGGGCATAACAATATTTGCACCGGGGCAATCACAACCTTGTTAAGAATGAATGTAAAATACAGAAGTACCGTCAATACAACATGTTATTATATCTAATGTCATGATG
>JAPTMU010000201.1:67807-107807 GCA_028583405.1 Pogonophryne albipinna
GAGGTCGACTAGAATAGATTCACATTGCTCAATGTTCCAAACTCTCATTGGTTTCTCACAGCCTCTCTGATAGTCTGTGTATTCACTCTCTGTCCTACACGGCTTGTTGGAGCTCCGCCCCCCCCCCCCTCCCTGTGAGCCCACTGTGCTCTGATTGGTCGGGACGTTGCGAGGCTCGCTGCTCAGTGAGCTGGCTTACTGGTGTGGTTTCCGGGTCGGCGATACAGCGAGACACAGTGAAACTCATCCTGAGCACACACACACACACACACACACACACACACACACACACACACACACACACACACACACAGACACACACACACACACACACACACAGACACACACACAGACACACACACACACACACACACAGCCGAAGTAAAACCAATAAGTGTGGCTTGATATTGAGAAAGAAAAAGGTTTCTAACGCTGTGAGAATCTGCGGAGAGCATTCCTCCAAGGTCCCAACTCGTCTACTACCAGCTTCCAGGGAGCTCAATGCAAGTCAATGGGATGAGAGTTGAACACTAAAGGTCCTGGTGTGTGAGGAGCTCTGCGTGACGTCATGCGGTTCCTGGAAGAAGCAAATGGAAAAAGAGAGATGTCCGACGAGGCGTTCTGGGGCAGCACAGACCTTCTCTGTGTGAGAGTGTTACTCGCTACAGGGTGCACTCTGAGGGGTTGTGTTCACATGCAGAAGCTTCAGAACACAAGGGGACGGGTCAGAACCAGAACAGCATGACCTGGCCCTTTAAATGACTGATATTGTGCATGAATAAAAGCTACTAATGTGGATGTTGCTCCCCTGTGTCAGAATAACATGAAGTAGTACTTGAGTAAAAGTACTTTTGATAGTTGGAAATCGTGCAGAAAGTCAGTTGGACGGCGTTTAGATATCTCAGAGAAGAAGAACCCTGCAGGACAAAGCATCGCGTTTGAGTCTCACTGTTTAACCAAAGACACGCCGTTAAAAAGAACGCAGCGTACCTGGATCAGAAACACCTGCTGGGCGCTGACGCAACGCTGATCTGACGCTGACGATGGGCCTCCTTCATTCAAACTGGCTTTATGTATTTTTAATGCTTTTTCATATCTCGTATTTTCTGTGTTTGATATTCACAAAGTTACAGAGTGTTTAATAAATGCAGTTAAGTTCCAGAACTGCCTCGAGAAGGAGAATCAAATAACAGAACTTAATTAAGAATATTTCCACTCTCTCTCTGAACCAGAATCAGGATCATGTTTGTTCTTTCTGGACGTACTTGAAGGCCTCGTTTCTGCAGCCTGACGTAATCCGCCCTGAAACAGTGTGTGTGTGTGTGTGTGTGTGTGTGTGTGTGTGTGTGTGTGTGTGTGTGTGTGTGTGTGTGTGTGTGTGTGTGTGTGTGTGTGTGTGTGTGTGTGTGTGTGTGTGTGTGTGTGTGTGTGTGTGTGTGTGTGTGTGTGTGTGTGTGTGTGTGTGTGTGTGTGTGTGTGTGTGTGTGTGTGTGTGTGTGTGTGTGTGTGTGTGTGTGTGTGTGGTGTGTGTGTGTGTGTGTGTGTGTGTGTGTGTGTGTGTGTGTGTGTGTGTGTGTGTGTGTGTGTGTGTGTGTGTGTGTGTGTGTGTGTGTGCTGTCAGCCTGTAATCATCAGAAGCATGATGGATGGTGTTTATTTCTCGGTGATGGAACGCACCCCCTGCCTGATGATAATTGGAATAAAAAGGACAGATCAGGCCGGCAAACTTATTAAATTATAACGCCATAATTTGCATTAATGCATATGGTGAGGGGGGTGGGGGTGGGGGGGGGGGTAGCTTGACGGCTTGTTAGCGATGGCCTCGACCTTGCCGTGCCCTTGGCCCCCCCCGCAGATCTGGAGATCACACGACAGCTCTCTGACAGAAAAGCAGTGATGTCTACATCCAGAGGCATCGTGATGCGTTCGAGGACTGTCAGAGACACGGGAGTCCTAAACCCCGTGCCTGTTTTTCAGGTTTCAGGCTCGAAAATGACATTCCCAGAACAAATGACCATATCTTCCCTTCTAAAAGGGTTAAATTAATAATCTTTGTTCTCAAAGTAATGATAAACCTGTGAGTTGGATGTAGAAAAGTCAGATTCAAGATAGATGTTTTTTATTTTAAAGTAAATTCAGATTGAACATGGTAAAAAACTGTAAATTATAGTGTCCGTCCAAAATATATGTTGTACTTATATTGAAAACTAACCTTGGATGATGGGTTAGTAAACTAAAAGCTTTAGGAATCCAAAGTACAACATATAATAAGTACCCTGTATCAAGATTGATGCAAAACAAGTGAGAATTGACCTTTTTAGACAAATTTAGCAAAAAAAACCTCTTCTGGGGCCATTTGGGTGGATTTTCCATATCTCTGGCCCCCCTTGCTGGATTTTGACATGTGACATCTCTTCCTGACCGTCAGAGCCAATGGAATCGAGGGGAACTCCCACCTACTCCTTATTTGGTAATGTGCGTGAGTTAGACTGCTGCATAGCCTAGACCGGAAGCAGCAGCCACTCTGGTGGCTACCATTAGCAGCTAACGTTTGCTCTGCGATTTTTTACATAAAAATTGAATTATGGATTATAAATGAAATCATTTTTTTTATACAGAGACGTTAAAAACCTATGGATTAACCGATTCAGCCACGTTTTTTCTCGTTTTAATGCCATTGAACACGTCTTTTGATCAGATTGACAGCTACGGTGAGACGATCTCCCTAGAAGCTCCGTAAAGGTACGTGTTGTGATGTCTGTGTTTGCTTCCGCTGTCGCGAGTCCGGATCACTCAGTGATGATACTATATACCTAAATAATCTGTGGAACCTCAGCTTTAATCGGATATCTTGTATGTGTAGCTACGATAAGTAATAAGGGTATCTTTTATCTTGAGTTCTGTGCCACTGTCCGTTAGCATTTTTCGCTAAGGGGTCATTTAGATGCTTCTTATGAGACTTGTGTTTTGTTTTGGTAAAAATGGATTGTATCTTCAGTTAGCTGAGATTATTTCCGTTAATCTGGTATAACACATTAATAGGTTCTTAAATATTAAGATGCCCTGAGACACTGTGTCGTGAAAAAACAATCCAGGGTCCCCGCCGACGGGGACCCTGGATTTAACAGGTTAAGCGCCTCCTCTATGGATCTTCACTCAGAATACAAGTTGTATTTTATGCTGGAAAACTGCATTTTTAGGGGATTAAATTTTAAGACTCAATTCAAATCAGTGTTTTTAGCAACGTGATGCGTTCAAGGACTGTCAGATACACGGTAAGTCCTTTTTGGACGACACAAAGGACAAGAAGTCACGTTGAAATAAGATATTAGTATTTCATAATGGAAAACTGCATTTTTAGGGATTAAGCGTTACGAATAAATCTGGATCAGTGTTCTAAACCATTTCAATCAAGAATCCTCTCATTGACTGATCATTGATTCACACGTTAATTGACTTTATAAATATCCTGTTTTACTGGAAAGTCATATTTTTAAGGCATGAAATTCATAATCATATTGTTTATTACAAGTATGTTGTATTTGTTTTATTTAATTATATTTAATTATATCTTTTTCAGGGTTTTTTATAGAATTTAATCGATTTCTTGTCTATTTCCCTCAAAGCCCCCTTTTTTATTGAAAACCTTTTAAAGTACTACATATTTAGTAGGTGTGTGTGTGTGTGTGTGTGTGTGTGTGTGTGTGTGTGTGTGTGTGTGTGTGTGTGTGTGTGTGTGTGTGTGTGTGTGTGTGTGTGTGTGTGTGTGTGTGTGTGTGTGTGTGTGTGTGGTGTGTGTGTGTGTGTGTGTGTGTGTGTGTGTGTGTGTGTGTGTGTGTGTGTGTGTGTGTGTGTGTGTGTGTGTGTGTGTGTGTGTGTGTGTGTGTGTGTCTCAGTGAGTGTGTGTGTGTGTGTGTCTCAGTGAGTGTGTGTGTGTGTGTGTCTCAGTGAGTGTGTGTGTGTGTGTGTCTCAGTGAGTGTGTGTGTCTCAGTGAGTGTGTGTGTGTGTGTGTCTCAGTGAGTGTGTGTGTGTGTCTCAGTGAGTGAGTGTGTGTGTGTGTGTGTGTCTCAGTGAGTGTGTGTGTGTGTGTCTCAGTGAGTGTGTGTGTGTGTCTCAGTGAGTGAGTGTGTGTGTGTGTGTGTGTCTCAGTGAGTGTGTGTGTGTGTGTGTGTGTGTCTCAGTGAGTGTGTGTGTGTGTGTCTCAGTGAGTGTGTGTGTGTGTGTGTGTGTGTGTGTGTGTGTCTCAGTGAGTGTGTGTGTGTGTGTCTCAGTGAGTGTGTGTGTGTGTGTCTCAGTGAGTGTGTGTGTGTAGTTTCAGACCTTTTTATCAAGACAGACTATTTGAGGAACAATCCGTATTAAATGTGTATTTTCTGTCGAGCCATTTGTTGCTTAACAGAAAAATAAGGAAATTATTTTGGTAATTAAAGTGATTTTATGCAGAAAAAGGCTCAAGATGTGGAGATTTGCTGCTTTTCTCTGAGCTCTATGGATTTCTGCCTCCGTCTTTTATTATTTATCAAAGTGTTGGAATGCGTCCTGCAGCAGAGCTTTAGAGCTAAATCAAGAAATGATGGATCGATGCTCTGATCAGAGGCACGCTGGAGCAATGTGCACAATGGTCCTAAAAACGTGAAGAAATAGTGATTTAAAAAGTGCACATTTGACTCTGAAATACATTTAATGACGTGATGAAACCAGAAGCTGCAGAAAGTATTAAATATATCGTTTAAATAAAGACTTAATTAAACGTGAAAGCAACTTAAAGGGAGAGTTTAGCCTAAAATGTGATATTTATAAGTATTCAGGTTTTATTTAGTGTTATTTGACTGAAATATGGGTTTGAGCTTGGGTTGTGATTTCTTCGTCTTAGTATTGCATGTTGTTTTCATCATCATCATCGTCATCCTCATATTTGCTATGTTTCTTTTCATTTCAATGCAAAATAATATCATAAGAAAAGCATTAAAACATTAGGACTTATTTTTAAATTATAAGAGTCATCTTGTGCAGAAAAAACAATAAATAAATTGCATTAAAAGCGTAATTTAATCCAGATTTTAGAGACAGTATTTAATTCTAAATGGTTTTATGTTAAAATGATATTCCTGCACCATAATGATCTTATATATTTGTGCTGTATTTGATCTCCTTTATTACATTGATGTTATTTTGATGCCATGTCAGGCTTAGGTTAGCCTAACCCTAACCCTGCGTGTTGCTTGTTGGAGGATCTGATGACAGAAAAGCTTTTTCATTCCAGTGGTCCTCTCTTTGGGTTCAGGTTCTCCTGCAGACTGTGAATAGCTCTGCAGCGCCCTCTGGTGGCAGCGGCAGGAAACAGCACGGATTCAAAATGTTAAAATCATCACAGTTGATCATTTCTTGGGTTATTTTCTATATAACTGGTTTGGTTTGCATCCCAGTGCCTCAGAGTCCAAGCTGATGTGTTTACATGTGCAAAGATATTCACTTTAATGTGATTTAAAACTGCAAATGTACTAAATATTACAGATATTTCCCCAAAAATGTTGACTATGTTCGACTTATTTCCACCACAGCTTCTCAAAGTGTCCAATTCATGTTCCTTTAAAACGATATTAAACAGATAAAAGCAGCTGATTTATTCAACTAAATATTAAAACTCCTCCTTTTTACATAGGAGTATATATTTAAGCAATAGCTCACGACAGGCCGTGGTATATGCTCATTATATCACAGCTAAGGGGCGTGGTTCGGCCCGACGCGAAGCGGAGGGTCGACAACCCCCTTAGCTGTGATATAATGAGCATATATCACGGCCTGAAGTGAGCTATTGCTTTTATAAAACGGTTACCAAGTGTGGCAATATGAAAGAAAAATACACACTCTAATTTAAATAGTTTTATTAGTAAATAATGATGTTCAAAATAAAATAGTCCCTCCGTTGCCTTCTGCACAAAACATAGTGCGAGGTGGTTGCTATGCAACAACACTAACAGCTAGCGAACATATTTGACAGAGAGCGTTGATCCATTATTTGGCTATTTATTTACATTCATTTGTATGTTGCCGTTTATTGTGCAGCCACTGAAAAACTGTCCAGCATCAGTAGCATGGCTTACGTGGTTACTTATAGGTTGAGGTTGTTCTAGGCTGTTGCTTGGCGTGGCGAGAATATTGCTCCACTTTCTCCGGTCCCCGAGATTTGGCTTCCAGTAGCTCTGGAGAGAGCTTTCGCACCTGTAGCCACTAACGGTCATCATGTCTCTGCTTTGTTTCAAGACCCGCATCAGAAAGCTTTTGAATGGTGGTACTTTTCCAGTTGGTCTACCTGCTCTTCTCGTAGCTCTGCTTGTCGTCGTTTAGGTGCTTTTTTTCTGGAGATAGGCACTGCTCAATCCACTCCTCCATAGTAAGACCCCCCCCGGAGGTCGAAGTTAATCTTAAATGTTTCCATCTTTGTAAGTTTGTTTCGTAACGGAATAAATGTAAATATATTTATAAAACGGACAAGTCAAATCAAGCAATCTGATTGGTCGATAGTGTTTTTGCGGACCTCTTTGATTACAGATTTGAAAACATTGTTGCTTGCTTTAAAAGTAGCACAATTCATTATGTCAAACCTATGTGTCAAACCTTGGAAAGTATCTAGATATCCCAGCCCTAATGCCAAAGGAACTGCACACTGAATATGTTTTGCCGTTTGATATCTATGTCTGTACCGCTGTGTAAAAAGGAGGGTTTCTGCCCCGTTACTTCTCCGCTGCTTTCTTGTTCCAGTTTGAAAAGCAAACTGCTTGCAGTTTGCTTTTCAGCCCAACGATATACTGTTTTTCTCAGACGCGGAGGGATACTGACTTGTTGTGAAAAGTAACTTACAATTCTACCCGTGGTATACGCTCAGTATATCACGGCTAAGAACCAATCAGATTGCTTGATTTGACTTGTCCGTTTTATAAATATATATATATATGTATATATATATGTATATAATAGAGTATAAACGTCCAGTGTGAACAGGTGAGCGCTGCAGTGTTAAATAATGATGATGCATAATGAGGGGGGGCGTTTAGTGTCATCTGACAGGTGTGTGTGTGTGTGTGTGTGTGTGTGTGTGTGTGTGTGTGTGTGTGTGTGTGTGTGTGTGTGTGTGTGTGTGTGTGTGTGTGTGTGTGTGTGTGTGTGTGTGTGTGTGTGTGTGTGTGTGTGTGTGTGTGTGTGTGTGTGTGTGTGTGTGTGTGTGTGTGTGTGTGTGTGTGTGTGTGTGTGTGTGTGTGTGTGTGTGTGTGTGTGTGTGTGTGTGTGTGTGTGTGTGTGTGTGGGGTCTCATCAGGTGAGAGTAAGAGGGGGGGTAGGAAGTGACCCCTTCCCTTCCCATCATGCACTGGGGCAGCGTCTCCCATGAGCCTCGGCTTCGCTCCCTGCCATCTGCCGTGATTTATAGAAATGGAGGATGATTTATGAGCCAGTCAGAGCTCAATGGAGTCACTCTCCTTCATCTGTGACCCTTTAACCAGGGGGGGGGGCAGAGGGGCTTCATTTAATTAATTTACACAGTGTGCAGAGTACACACATCCTTTACTCAAGTAGAAGTACACACATCCTTTACTCAAGTAGAAGTACACACATCCTTTACTCAAGTAGAAGTACACACATCCTTTACTCAAGTAGAAGTACACACATCCTTTACTCAAGTAGAAGTACACACATCCTTTACTCAAGTAGAAGTACACACATCCTTTACTCAAGTAGAAGTACACACATCCTTTACTCAAGTAGAAGTACACACATCCTTTACTCAAGTAGAAGTACAGATGCTCGTGTTTAAAAACTCAAGTACTTTACTCAAGTAGAAGTACAGATGCTCGTGTTTAAAAACTCAAGTACTTTACTCAAGTAGAAGTACACACATCCTTTACTCAAGTAGAAGTACACACATCCTTTACTCAAGTAGAAGTACACACATCCTTTACTCAAGTAGAAGTACACACATCCTTTACTCAAGTAGAAGTACACACATCCTTTACTCAAGTAGAAGTACAGATGCTCGTGTTTAAAAAACTCAAGTACTTTACTCAAGTAGAAGTACAGATGCTCGTGTTTAAAAACTCAAGTACTTTACTCAAGTAGAAGTACACACATCCTTTACTCAAGTAGAAGTACACACATCCTTTACTCAAGTAGAAGTACACACATCCTTTACTCAAGTAGAAGTACACACATCCTTTACTCAGGTAGAAGTACACACATCCTTTACTCAAGTAGAAGTACACACATCCTTTACTCAAGTAGAAGTACACACATCCTTTACTCAAGTAGAAGTACACACATCCTTTACTCAAGTAGAAGTACACACATCCTGTACTCAAGTAGAAGTACACACATCCTTTACTCAAGTAGAAGTACACACATCCTTTACTCAAGTAGAAGTACACACATCCTTTACTCAAGTAGAAGTACACACATCCTTTACTCAGGTAGAAGTACACACATCCTTTACTCAAGTAGAAGTACACACATCCTTTACTCAGGTAGAAGTACACACATCCTTTACTCAGGTAGAAGTACACACATCCTTTACTCAAGTAGAAGTACACACATCCTTTACTCAAGTAGAAGTACACACATCCTTTACTCAAGTAGAAGTACACACGTCCTTTACTCAAGTAGAAGTACACACATCCTTTACACAAGTAGAAGTACACACATCCTTTACTCAATTAGAAGTACACACATCCTTTACTCAAGTAGAAGTACACACATCCTTTACTCAAGTAGAAGTACACACATCCTTTACTCAAGTAGAAGTACAGATACTCGTGTTAAAAATACTCTGGAAAAGTAGAAGTACTGACTAAACTTCTTTACTCAAGTCAAAGTAAAGAACTTTGAAGTGTACTTCAGTAAAAAGTACCCATAACTAGCAGCTGCTTTAAAGAGTACCTGACCTCCCTTTATATTAATAGAACAATAATGTCATTGTTAGCTAATGAATGTTTCCATGCTGAACAACGGCAACATGACAACGTTTCCATTGGTCCCTCTTCTTTAGAGAAGACCAGGAAATGATGGATACACGGATCGTGTTCAAATCAATAGGCACGCAATGACTCTAAAGAATAATGATCACGCCACCAAACACACATTCAGACTAAAGGAACCAGCTGTTTGGGAAATGAGAGAAGTAGAAAGTTCAGGTATTTGGGTTCAACATGTAAGAAGTAGAAAGTACAGGTATTTGGGTTCAACATGTAAGAAGTAGAAAGTACAGGTATTTGTGTTCAACATGTAAGAAGTAGAAAGTACAGGTATTTGGGTTCAACATGTAAGAAGTAGAAAGTACAGGTATTTGAGTTCAACATGTAAGAAGTAGAAAGTACAGGTATTTGAGTTCAACATGTAAGAAGTAGAAAGTACAGGTATTTGGGTTCAACATGTAAGAAGTAGAAAGTACAGGTATTTGAGTTCAACATGTAAGAAGTAGAAAGTACAGGTATTTGAGTTCAACATGTAAGAAGTAGAAAGTACAGGTATTTGAGTTCAACATGTAAGAAGTAGAAAGTACAGGTATTTGAGTTCAACATGTAAGAAGTAGAAAGTACAGGTATTTGGGTTCAACATGTAAGAAGTAGAAAGTACAGGTATTTGAGTTCAACATGTAAGAAGTAGAAAGTACAGGTATTTGGGTTCAACATGTAAGAAGTAGAAAGTACAGGTATTTGAGTTCAACATGTAAGAAGTAGAAAGTACAGGTATTTGAGTTCAACATGTAAGAAGTAGAAAGTACAGGTATTTGAGTTCAACATGTAAGAAGTAGAAAGTACAGGTATTTGGGTTCAACATGTAAGAAGTAGAAAGTACAGGTATTTGGGTTCAACATGTAAGAAGTAGAAAGTACAGGTATTTGGGTTCAACATGTAAGAAGTAGAAAGTACAGGTATTTGAGTTCAACATGTAAGAAGTAGAAAGTACAGGTATTTGGGTTCAACATGTAAGAAGTAGAAAGTACAGGTATTTGAGTTCAACATGTAAGAAGTAGAAAGTACAGGTATTTGAGTTCAACATGTAAGAAGTAGAAAGTACAGGTATTTGAGTTCAACATGTAAGAAGTAGAAAGTACAGGTATTTGAGTTCAACATGTAAGAAGTAGAAAGTACAGGTATTTGGGTTCAACATGTAAGAAGTAGAAAGTACAGGTATTTGAGTTCAACATGTAAGAAGTAGAAAGTACAGGTATTTGAGTTCAACATGTAAGAAGTAGAAAGTACAGGTATTTGAGTTCAACATGTAAGAAGTAGAAAGTACAGGTATTTGAGTTCAACATGTAAGAAGTAGAAAGTACAGGTATTTGGGTTCAACATGTAAGAAGTAGAAAGTACAGGTATTTGAGTTCAACATGTAAGAAGTAGAAAGTACAGGTATTTGAGTTCAACATGTAAGAAGTAGAAAGTACAGGTATTTGGGTTCAACATGTAAGAAGTAGAAAGTACAGGTATTTGGGTTCAACATGTAAGAAGTAGAAAGTACAGGTATTTGAGTTCAACATGTAAGAAGTAGAAAGTACAGGTATTTGAGTTCAACATGTAAGAAGTAGAAAGTACAGGTATTTGAGTTCAACATGTAAGAAGTAGAAAGTACAGGTATTTGAGTTCAACATGTAAGAAGTAGAAAGTACAGGTATTTGGGTTCAACATGTAAGAAGTAGAAAGTACAGGTATTTGGGTTCAACATGTAAGAAGTAGAAAGTACAGGTATTTGAGTTCAACATGTAAGAAGTAGAAAGTACAGGTATTTGGGTTCAACATGTAAGAAGTAGAAAGTACAGGTATTTGGGTTCAACATGTAAGAAGTAGAAAGTACAGGTATTTGAGTTCAACATGTAAGAAGTAGAAAGTACAGGTATTTGAGTTCAACATGTAAGAAGTAGAAAGTACAGGTATTTGTGTTCAACATGTAAGAAGTAGAAAGTACAGGTATTTGAGTTCAACATGTAAGAAGTAGAAAGTACAGGTATTTGTGTTCAACATGTAAGAAGTAGAAAGTACAGGTATTTGTGTTCAACATGTAAGAAGTAGAAAGTACAGGTATTTGGGTTCAACATGTAAGAAGTAGAAAGTACAGGTATTTGTGTTCAACATGTAAGAAGTAGAAAGTACAGGTATTTGTGTTCAACATGTAAGAAGTAGAAAGTACAGGTATTTGTGTTCAACATGTAAGAAGTAGAAAGTACAGGTATTTGTGTTCAACATGTAAGAAGTAGAAAGTACAGGTATTTGGGTTCAACATGTAAGAAGTAGAAAGTACAGGTATTTGAGTTCAACATGTAAGAAGTAGAAAGTACAGGTATTTGGGTACAACATGTAAGAAGTAGAAAGTACAGGTATTTGAGTTCAACATGTAAGAAGTAGAAAGTACAGGTATTTGAGTTCAACATGTAAGAAGTAGAAAGTACAGGTATTTGAGTTCAACATGTAAGAAGTAGAAAGTACAGGTATTTGAGTTCAACATGAGAGAAGTAGAAAGTACAGGTATTTGTGTTCAACATGTAAGAAGTAGAAAGTACAGGTATTTGAGTTCAACATGTAAGAAGTAGAAAGTACAGGTATTTGTGTTCAACATGTAAGAAGTAGAAAGTACAGGTATTTGAGTTCAACATGTAAGAAGTAGAAAGTACAGGTATTTGAGTTCAACATGTAAGAAGTAGAAAGTACAGGTATTTGTGTTCAACATGTAAGAAGTAGAAAGTACAGGTATTTGTGTTCAACATGTAAGAAGTAGAAAGTACAGGTATTTGGGTTCAACATGTAAGAAGTAGAAAGTACAGGTATTTGTGTTCAACATGTAAGAAGTAGAAAGTACAGGTATTTGTGTTCAACATGTAAGACGTAGAAAGTACAGGTATTTGGGTACAACATGTAAGAAGTAGAAAGTACAGGTATTTGGGTACAACATGTAAGAAGTAGAAAGTACAGGTATTTGAGTTCAACATGTAAGAAGTAGAAAGTACAGGTATTTGAGTTCAACATGTAAGAAGTAGAAAGTACAGGTATTTGTGTTCAACATGTAAGAAGTAGAAAGTACAGGTATTTGAGTTCAACATGAGAGAAGTAGAAAGTACAGGTATTTGTGTTCAACATGTAAGAAGTAGAAAGTACAGGTATTTGGGTTCAACATGTAAGAAGTAGAAAGTACAGGTATTTGGGTTCAACATGTAAGAAGTAGAAAGTACAGGTATTTGGGTTCAACATGTGAGAAGTAGAAAGTACAGGTATTTGGGTTCAACATGTAAGAAGTAGAAAGTACAGGTATTTGAGTTCAACATGTAAGAAGTAGAAAGTACAGGTATTTGGGTTCAACATGTAAGAAGTAGAAAGTACAGGTATTTGGGTTCAACATGTAAGAAGTAGAAAGTACAGGTATTTGAGTTCAACATGTAAGAAGTAGAAAGTACAGGTATTTGGGTTCAACATGTCAGAAGTAGGAAGTACAGGTATTTGTGTTCAACATGTAAGAAGTAGAAAGTACAGGTATTTGAGTTCAACATGTAAGAAGTAGAAAGTACAGGTGTTTGGGTTCAACATGTAAGAAGTAGAAAGTACAGGTATTTGAGTTCAACATGTCAGAAGTAGAAAGTACAGGTATTTGAGTTCAACATGTAAGAAGTAGAAAGTACAGGTGTTTGGGTTCAACATGTAAGAAGTAGAAAGTACAGGTATTTGAGTTCAACATGTCAGAAGTAGGAAGTACAGGTATTTGTGTTCAACATGTAAGAAGTAGAAAGTACAGGTATTTGAGTTCAACATGTAAGAAGTAGAAAGTACAGGTGTTTGGGTTCAACATGTAAGAAGTAGAAAGTACAGGTATTTGAGTTCAACATGTCAGAAGTAGAAAGTACAGGTATTTGAGTTCAACATGTAAGAAGTAGAAAGTTCAGGTATTTGAGTTCAACATGTGAGAAGTAGAAAGTACAGGTATTTGGGTTCAACATGTAAGAAGTAGAAAGTACAGGTATTTGAGTTCAACATGTAAGAAGTAGAAAGTACAGGTATTTGAGTTCAACATGTGAGAAGTAGAAAGTACAGGTATTTGAGTTCAACATGTAAGAAGTAGAAAGTACAGGTATTTGGGTTCAACATGTAAGAAGTAGAAAGTACAGGTATTTGAGTTCAACATGTCAGAAGTAGAAAGTACAGGTATTTGAGTTCAACATGTAAGAAGTAGAAAGTACAGGTATTTGAGTTCAACATGTAAGAAGTAGAAAGTACAGGTATTTGAGTTCAACATGTGAGAAGTAGAAAGTACAGGTATTTGAGTTCAACATGTAAGAAGTAGAAAGTACAGGTATTTGAGTTCAACATGTGAGAAGTAGAAAGTACAGGTATTTGAGTTCAACATGTGAGAAGTAGAAAGTACAGGTATTTGGGTTCAACATGTAAGAAGTAGAAAGTACAGGTATTTGAGTTCAACATGTAAGAAGTAGAAAGTATAGGTATTTGAGTTCAACATGTGAGAAGTAGAAAGTACAGGTATTTGTGTTCAACATGTAAGAAGTAGAAAGTACAGGTATTTGAGTTCAACATGTGAGAAGTAGAAAGTACAGGTATTTGGGTTCAACATGTAAGAAGTAGAAAGTACAGGTATTTGAGTTCAACATGTAAGAAGTAGAAAGTACAGGTATTTGAGTTCAACATGTAAGAAGTAGAAAGTAAAGGTATTTGGGTTCAACATGTAAGAAGTAGAAAGTACATAGATACGTAGATCTGATCCAGGAGCAGCTGATGGAGCTGGGCTGTGTGTTGTTGTGTGTAGATCTGATCCAGGAGCAGCTGATGGAGCTGGACTGTGTGTTGTTGTACGTAGATCTGATCCAGGAGCAGCTGATGGAGCTGGACTGTGTGTTGTTGTGTGGAGATCTGATCCAGGAGCAGCTGATGGATCCGGACTGTGTGTTGTTGTGCGTAGATCTGATCCAGGAGCAGCTGATGGAGCTGGACTGTGTGTTGTTGTGCGTAGATCTGATCCAGGAGCAGCTGATGGAGCTGGACTGTGTGTTGTTGTGCGTAGATCTGATCCAGGAGCAGCTGATGGAGCTGGACTGTGTGTTGTTGTGTGTAGATCTGATCCAGGAGCAGCTGATGGAGCTGGACTGTGTGTTGTTGTGTGTAGATCTGATCCAGGAGCAGCTGATGGAGCTGGACTGTGTGTTGTTGTGCGTAGATCTGATCCAGGAGCAGCTGATGGAGCTGGACTGTGTGTTGTTGTGTGTAGATCTGATCCAGGAGCAGCTGATGGAGCTGGACTGTGTGTTGTTGTGTGTAGATCTGATCCAGGAGCAGCTGATGGAGCTGGACTGTGTGTTGTTGTGTGTAGATCTGATCCAGGAGCAGCTGATGGAGCTGGACTGTGTGTTGTTGTGCGTAGATCTGATCCAGGAGCAGCTGATGGAGCTGGACTGTGTGTTGTTGTGCGTAGATCTGATCCAGGAGCAGCTGATGGAGCTGGACTGTGTGTTGTTGTGTGTAGATCTGATCCAGGAGCAGCTGATGGAGCTGGACTGTGTGTTGTTGTGCGTAGATCTGATCCAGGAGCAGCTGATGGAGCTGGACTGTGTGTTGTTGTGCGTAGATCTGATCCAGGAGCAGCTGATGGATCCGGACTGTGTGTTGTTGTGCGTAGATCTGATCCAGGAGCAGCTGATGGAGCTGGACTGTGTGTTGTTGTGCGTAGATCTGATCCAGGAGCAGCTGATGGAGCTGGACTGTGTGTTGTTGTGTGTAGATCTGATCCAGGAGCAGCTGATGGAGCTGGACTGTGTGTTGTTGTGTGTAGATCTGATCCAGGAGCAGCTGATGGAGCTGGACTGTGTGTTGTTGTGCGTAGATCTGATCCAGGAGCAGCTGATGGAGCTGGACTGTGTGTTGTTGTGCGTAGATCTGATCCAGGAGCAGCTGATGGAGCTGGACTGTGTGTTGTTGTGCGTAGATCTGATCCAGGAGCAGCTGATGGAGCTGGACTGTGTGTTGTTGTGTGGACTGTTTTTCGAGCAAGGCAAGTTTATTTATAAAGCACCTTTCGACACAAGGCAATTCAAAGTGCTCTCCAAAAAAACAAAACAAGCTAATATAGAATAACACAGATATTAAATACATGAATAAAAGTTACAGCGCAGTGTAAGATATGAATTGTTCAATTATAAGCAGCGTCAAAAAGAAAAGTCTTCAGCCTGGATTTAAAAGTACTCAGAGTTTCAGCGGACCTGCAGGTTTCTGGGAGTTTGTTCCAGATATTTGGAGCATAATAACTGAACTCCTCCATGTTTAGTTCTGACTCTGGGGACAGAAAAGTGCACCGTACTTTAACAACAAACTCCTCCTAGGGATTTTATCCAATGGTATTCAAATCTTGACCGTAGCATCTCAAGACCTGGGAGATCAAAAGTTAGTGGCGCCCATTTTGACTCTGGCCTGATGGCGATGTGATCCCTTTCCATGGAAGGTGATTATCTCCTAACGCCAGCTGACAGGCTCCAAAGGCCCCAAACGTCACATGATGGTTAGTGCTTCGGCCCTGAACAGCTCATCTCCAAATCTGAGGTCTCATCATGTGCCGAAACACGATATTGCTGTGACACCAATGGACACGGTCCGATCGCCACCAAATGTCACATGTAATCACCGGACCTCAAAACATCGACATGACAACAGAATTGGGTCGAAGTCTTTACGTTTGGTGTCAATGATGATGAAGTCCAAGCTATGTAACATGAATGGCATGTCCCCCAAAGAGTTTATGGAAATGAGAAACAGTCATAATTGTCTATGATAAACTGTGTAGCCATAATAGAGGCACTCAGAGACTTAATGTCCCCTTTAAACCCACCGTATGTAATCCCACAGCCGTTACGGCATACAATAATGTACTGTATTATAAACGCTTTGTAATCTAGAGCCTTGGCTATTAATCATAATATTATAATATCATATTTTCCAGTGTTCCCTAGGTGATATACTTAAGTATAAAATAAAAGTCCTTAAGTTTTTCCATCTTATTCATCTTTATACTTTTCTAAATCACTTCATCTCACAGGTAAATATTTTACTTTTTAATCAGTTACGTTTTTTTTACAGCTTTAGTGACTTCTTTTAGATATACTGTACAATGTGCACTAACCCTAACCTTAACCCTATCCATACCATAATTAGGTGATTTTAAATGTGAGTTTTCATTAACTTGTGTTCGTTAATGGGTTTAGAAATCTTCCTACTTCTCAAGATAAATAAACTATTTGTTAGTGAAACCCTGACAGCGATGATTTGTTACCAAAGTTTTGCAGATAATAATTACGCATTTCTATTTAAGTGAGGTTTTAAATGTTTGTTGTTGAATCAAAAGCACATCACATAAGGCATATATACATTTCAGTTTTTATTTGACTCTATTGAGGTGAGTGACACCATGTTTCAGTCAATACAATTACATTCTCCGCTCTTCACCTCCACATTTTGAGTATTACAGTCCCAGAATATTTGACCAGCTTGTATGAACACATTTAAAACATATAAACATATATAATGGAATTGAATGTGTGCAGTGAGACAAATATAAAAACACAATTTATTTTATATTTCATACCATGGGTTGTTTTATTTATGAAAGTGTTGATTAAACATACAATGAATAAATAGAAGTACTTTAGTAACCAAAATGTGATACAGTAAATAATGTATACTGTATATGTTTACACAGTGAGGCACACGCGTAAAGATAGATTTGAATTTTTATTTTATTTTTAAATCAAATCTTTCTAATACTAATTTTAATCCTAATTGTATCAGGAAAATTAGTTGTGGGCGAACCTGAGCTCCAGGAGAAAACCCAAAAGTGGAAGCTTGAATTCAAGAAAAGCGCTATATAAATATAATGTATTGTTGTATCTTCCCCCGCATACAGTGTTCCTGAAGTGCAAGTCAAAACAACATTTCAGAAAACACTACAGCATTTCACATTTTACAGAAAGGGTATTCCTTTAGGGAGAACACTTCTTGTTTGTGATTGGACAGAGCCAGCCAGCGAAGAACTGCTGTGATTGGTTGTGTTTGCTGCCAGTCAAGAAATTACGCTTCCTGATTGGTCAGCACCCGGCCGACAGCACCACGTATTTCCTGTTTGGTACTGTTCAGCTGTTTCTTCACAAATTGTAAACTGAGTTGGAAAGAATGGAAGAAGAGATGGAACGAAGGATATACGTACGATGTTATCCTCGACATGCTGTCAACCCATCACGACATCTACATGTCCCTTAGAACCAGGGGTGTAGTGCTGCCGGATCGCCGCTCCGGTTGTTAGCATCTGGTTAGATAGCTATGCCAACGTACATAAGGAGTTGTTTCTACAACAAGGTGGAGGAGAGTCCTCTCCTGTCAGACTGAGAGGATCTTATAACTACAGCTCAGTAATAATAATAATAATACATTTGATTTATATAGCACACTTTAAACATAAAAGGATAAAATAAATAAAGTCAGTGAGGTGTCCTCAGTCCTAACTCTTTAAACCGCGCTTTCAGGGTTCTAAGCAGGGGTGTAGTGCTATTTTTATAATTGCAGGAGCGCACCTAGACCAACAAAACAGCAACATATGGACATAGGTTACTATATCAAAGGTGTGCAAATGTATTTAGAATCCTGTCCATGTGACCCTTTTTTTAGTGGGTGGTGGACCTCACATCCTCTAGGGGGGTCCGGGGGCATGCTCCCCCGGGAAGATGATTTTTTTTGAAGTTAAATTCAATCTGGTGCACTTTGAGAGCAAAGCTAGGGACTAAATCTATGGATACATCTCTCAACAACACCCATGTGAAACAGTACTGTAAACAGAAGTACTTTTTCTTTAAGCATATCTTACTAATCACTCCCCTTTTAAACTGTATTTTAGTTTTACTGTCCTATAGAATGAGTTGGAATTATTTCATACCTATTTTTATTTATTCTCTTATTTTCTATAACTATAATGATAATAAAAAGGTGTGCTTTGGAAATATTTGTTTACATAAATGGTGACCAAACCGTTTGTGAGACCCACTGAGATAGCTTAGACTAAAGTTAACTATCTAAACACTCAGAGAGTCCTTTAGCTCACTGAGCTGTAGTTATAAGGTACTCTCAGTCTGACAGGAGAGGACTCTCCTCCACCTTGTTGTAGAAACAACTGCTTATGTACGTTAGCATAGCTAGCTAACCAGATGCTAACAACCGGTAAAGCCGTGCTCCGGCAGCTGTGACTACCCGATTTGCATCTCTGCCCGATTTGCATTGCGCAAGCGCGAGATGGTCCGCCATATTGGACAGCTACATACGGCAACCCAAATAGGACATTTGTTTCGCAAAGCAGAAATGTTTTTTTTCAAAAAACCCGACAACATTAATCTGAACGAGAGAGAGAGTTATTGTTATTACAACGTGACTTCACTATTATTTAACAAATACTTTTATTGGGTTGATTACATTCTTGGAATAAGTGAGAAATTGATTTATCTTCTGTTAGACAGTTATCAGACTGAAGAAATATTTACTGTGAATGTATGCAAAAATGTTTGGCATTAATAATTTATATGTAATTACATTAACTATGAATGTTAACATTTTATTTCAAATCAAATACAATTACATAAAAGATTTCCATTAAAAAAAAAAAAGTTGATTCAAGAACACATGTCTGTTAGATCAGTAGTTTTCTTATATTACAATTATTGCTAAATTTGAAAGGTCTTTACCAGCTTTGGAATTATATATATATATTATTGAGATTAATGTTGTCGGGTTTTTTTAGTTTTCTTTTTCTGCTTTGCCAAACGCCACTGTCAAGTGTCCTATTTGGGTTGCCGTATGTAGCTGTCCAATATGGCGGATCATCTCGCGCTTGCGCAATGCAAATTGGGCAAAGATGCAAATCGGGTAGTCACAAGCACTACACCCCTGGTTCTAAGGGACATGTAGATGTCGTGATGGGTTGACAGCATGTCGAGGATAACATCGTACGTATATCCTTCGTTCCATCTCTTCTTCCATTCTTTCCAACTCAGTTTACAATTCGTGAAGAAACAGCTGAACAGTACCAAACAGGAAGTACGTGGTGCTGTCGGCCGGGTGCTGACCAATCACGAAGCGTAATTTCTTAACTGGCAGCAAAAACAACCAATCACAGCAGTGCTTCTCTGGCTGGCTCTGTCCAATCACAAACAAGAAGTGTTCTCCCTAAAGGAATACCCTTTCTGTAAAATGTGAAATGCTGTAGTGTTTTCTGAAATGTTGTTTTGACTTGCACTTCAGGAACACTGTATGCGGGGGAAGATACAACAATACATTATATTTATATAGCGCTTTTCTTGAATTCAAAGACGCTTTGGAGGGTGGAGTGAGGTGAGGTAAATGGAGGAGGGACTTATTGTTGATGTGTTTTTTTAATCCTTATTAATATGGATTTCTGGAAAACCTGAGCTCCAGGAGAAAACCATATCTGAGCAGAAAGAGGGAGGGGGTGAGGGAGGGGGTGAGGTAGGAGGAAGGAGGTGAGGTAAATGGAGGAGGGACTTAATGTTGATGTGTTTTTTTAATCCTTATTAATATGGATTTCTGGAAAACCTGAGCTCCAGGAGAAAACCATATCTGAGCAAAAAGTGAAGGAGGGAGGGGGTGAGGGAGGGGGTGAGGTAGGAGGAAGGAGGTGAGGGAAATGGAGGCAGGGAGTTACTGTTGTCCAGCTGGAGCTGAATCACCAGAAGCTTCCTCCATCTTCTCCATCTTCTCTGAGGAGGTGTTTCTCGCGCCTTTGGCTTTCTTCCTCATCTCCTTCTCTTGCATCTTGCTTATCATTTTCTGCAAGACAACGTCTCTATCCTCAGTGTCCCCCCTCCTGCGAGAGAAGAAACCTCTGCTCTTATTCTTCATGTGAAGACAGAGGTCTTCCAGAAGTTTATTTTCCTCCTCCATCTTTTTCTCAGTCGTTGCCCAGCTCAGTCTTCTCTGAGCCAGGTCGTCCCTCTGCTCCTCCACCTGTCTCAGTAGTGTCTCAGTCAGATGAAGCTTGGTCTCCATGCTCTGGTGTTTCTGGTCCAGGTTGTCCTTCTTCTGAGTTACCTCCTTTAATTTGGTCTCCACCAAATGAACCTTGGTCTCCCAGCTCTCCTGGTTCTGGGCCAGGTCTTTGGAGAGCTTCTTCTGCTCTTCCAATTGGTTTTCCAACTGCTTGACATCCGTCTCCTTGCGTTGGACAAACTGCTCCCAGTTCAGCTGTTTTTCAGCCAGGTCTTTGGAGAACTTCTCCTCCTGCTCTCTCATCTGTTCTTTCAGCTGTTTGACGTCCGTCTCCCAGCCCAGGTTATTCTCGGCCAGGCGATCTTTCTCCTTTTCCACCTGCTTTAATTTAGCCTCCACCTGTTTGAACTCAGTCTCCAAGGTCAGGGTTACCTTGGCCATGTCGTTCTTTTCCTGAGTCACCTCATTTAGTGTTGTCTCCATCTGTTGCTTCTCAGTCTCCCAGGTGTGACTCTTATCGGCCAGGTCTTTAGAGAACTTTTCCTCTTGCCTTTTCAACTGGGCCTCCATCTGTAGGAATTCCGTCTCCAAGGTCTTGTTTCTACTGGCCTGGTAATTGTTCTTCTCCTCCACCTCTTTCAACTTCATCACCATCTCTTGCTTCTTACTCTCCCAGGTGAGAGTATTTTCGGCCAGGCTCTTGGTGAACTTTTCCTCGCATTGAAGGAGTTGTTCCTCTCTTCTCTGCAGCAGGTTTAAAGTCACCAGGTTGGCCTCGTTGTGTTGGTCTGAGAGCTTCTGTTTCTGTGTCTCACACCATGCCACTGTGTCTTCCAGCTGCTCTTTGTGTTGAAGCTCTGCAGCTTCCATCTTCTCCTCCAGACCGCTGTTTCTATCCTCCAAGATTGTCACACACTCAAGGAGTTCTTCCCCTTTTCTTATCAGCTCTTTCATGGTCTCCCCTTTCCTCATCCTCAGTTTGATGATCTCTGGGTCACACTGCAGGGGAACATCATTGTTCTCGCTGTCAGATGGCGCCTGGTCCTTCTCGTCTGAGACATTTCCTTTCTCTGCCTCATGCCTTGCCACAATTTGGTCCAGCTGCCTCTTGTGTTGGCGTTCTGCATTTTCAATATTCTCATTCAGACCTGAGATTTCTGCCTCACGCTCCATGATGGTGTTAACCAGCCTTTTGTTCTCTTTGTGGAGCCCTGAGTCCCTGTAGTTCAGGAGCTCCTCGAGACGTTTGACCTTGTCTTTTTGTTTGCGCATACTGTGGCAAAATGCCGTCCTCTCCTCCTGAAATGCCCCACGATACTCCTCCAGGCCATTTATGTGGCCATTTCTGCAGTGGACCTGCCTATAAGCTCGATCCGCTTCAGCTCCATGGTCGAATGGCCTGGGGTTTCCCCTGTTGTTCTGGTGGCTTCTTCTATCCATGGCACCGTCTGTAGACTTGTGTTGTGCTTAGGTAGAATAATATATT
Organism: Pogonophryne albipinna; assembly: GCA_028583405.1. NCBI lineage: Eukaryota > Metazoa > Chordata > Actinopteri > Perciformes > Artedidraconidae > Pogonophryne > Pogonophryne albipinna. Next base: position 89,310 of record JAPTMU010000201.1, read on the forward strand.
TCTCTTTGGAAGAAGTGTTCTGTGTAGAAGTCTGCGAAGGTTGTCTGAATGCGTCTCACCACTTGCAGCTCTTGAGTGAAGAGTGTCGAGTGAATGCACATCACAGCCCTTGCAGTCTTCCTTCGGACTCCTGTGACATCATCATGACATCACAGATCTCTTTGATCTTCTGACGGAACATTCATCAAAGCCAATGATGTCATCGCTTCAGTGTGTCAGGATGTCATAAGTGATGTCACTGAAATAGTTTGGTTTAGACTTATGGTGTTGCCATGGAAACACAAACTCGCAATAATAATTAGAAAAACAGAAACAGTACAAACTAAACAAAACAACAATAAAACCCGACGTTGTCAAAAGTACATAGTCCAAACGTCACATGATAGTTAACGCTCCGGCCCTGAACAGCTCTATGTCAAATCTGATCATCTCATCATATTGCCATGGAAAGACGAACTCGCCATAAAACACGATGTCGACGTAACTCAATGGTAAATGGTCCAAACATCACCAAACTTCAGATGGCCATTAATGTTAGAGCCCTCAACTCGTCTCTGATAACGAGTTGCGTTTATCTTTACCCATGGATGCACAATAAGAACGGACCCATATCGTCTCACTGCCACGGAGCTGTAATAATGGATATATTGCACATGTTTGCTGTAATTCATTATCATACTACATGGGCTGTATGATTACATCTTGTACCGTAAATGTTTTATTAAATAAAGTTAATATTACTTATTATTATAAGTATATATATATATATATATATATATATATATATATATATATATATATATATATATATATTAGTGCTGTCAAAATTATCGCGTTAACGGCGGTAATTAATTTTTTGAATTAATTGCGTTAAAATATTTAACGCATTTAACGCATGTGCAGAATGGCCCGCCCCATACGTGCCACCAGTGGCAGCGCCAGGGTAGGCTACACCCATACCAAGAAATGGCTTAGACCCACCATGAAAAAAGATGTTAAAGTAAGCTAAATAAAGTCCGCCAACTCGCGCGGAGTAAATTGCACAGACAGCAGTTAGTAAGATTGATTTCAGTAGCCACTTGTCTGGAAATACCGAAGACCAGAAACGGTTTTGAAAACTTTTGTCACGTAGTGATCGTCTTCTCAATAGAACATCTTTGATAATGTCGGTGTTGTTGCAGGAAGTCCCGACGGAGAATACTTTTGTACAGGGGTGCACATAACTGGTACGCAGGTTATGTGCGTAATCTGAAACTTGTGTCACAAAGCGCATTTGCGTACCGACGTACTTGTGAAGCTTTTCCAGAAGGCGGTTAGATCACCGGACGACAGAGTCGGTCTCCGTGTGCACAGACAGGGCTGCTGTTAACGTCGGTCTGTACAACGGAACTGTGCCAAAACTACGCCAACCGGCTGCGGAGGGAGACTTCCCCCCCTTCACTGGAGAACTGCGCTAAAACAGCTGATCACAACGTTCGCACTCTGTGGTCACAAGTACTCCACTAGCCGCCGCCCCCCCCGTCGACTTTCCTGAAGTACCCCCCCGTTGATAGAAATCAACACGTAATGAATTAAGACCCCACGGTTTGATGATTGATAGGTGTGTGGGCTCTCTTTCATTTTGACACGCAGAAAAATGTTATAATAAACCTAGATACTGTATGTTAAATGGATATATCCGCCTTCTTTCATTTATCTTTCCATTCCCACAACAATATACATAAAGAAATGGCATATTTTGGACATAGTTCAAATGGTGATTAATCTGATTAATTAATTTTTAAGCTGTGATTAATCTGATTAAAAATTTTAATCGTTTGACAGCCCTAATATATATATATATATATATATATAGTGCAATCATTCTTTCATGCTAAATGAAGCTCTGTTGGATTTCACTAGATCCTGTTACAGCGTAATATAAGTACATAACGATTGATGTGTACATTAGCATAATTACTAGCTAGCCGCTAGCCGCTAGCTGCTAACTGCCGCCTCGTTAATATAAATCCATCATAATAACAAATCATTACCATGCTGTCATGAACGTGCGGTGCTGTTACGTGTACGCAAATTGACGTGCTTGATGTGAACGAGCATTTTGGTTAAAGTTGCGCATGCGCTATGAGCGCACATACGGGTACTTCTCAGGCATGCTGGGTAATCTGTGACGTTTCGCTCTCTCCAAAGTTGGGCCATTTTATCATCAATGCGCTAATGAGCAACTCTCATAGGAATTAATGAGGCCCCGCCTCCCACGCTGTATCCAGTTCTTATTATACATCCATGGTGTATCCTCCTTTCGTCTCCTCCCGCACCCCTCCTCCGGCACCCCTCCTCCCTCACCCCTCCTCAGAGGCTTCTCAATACTCAAATTTCCCCTCCTCGACTCCTCGGTCCTCCGGTAGTGACCCGGAAATGAATTTCAGCGCGCCATTTTGAAGGACATCTCATTTCTCTAAATGAACACCGAGGACCGAGCATCGAGGAGGCTCTCTGGAGGAGCTATAACCGAGGATACACTGATGGTTCCTCCACAGCTCCTCCGCGGATGCATTTCCGGGAACGGTGGAGTCGTGACGCACGGCCGGACTTATCTCAGCCAATGACAGCTCTGCATGCATCCCCTGGATATTATTTTAGAAACTGCTTTCATCGCGTCGCGCTGTTTACAGTGAGAACAGCTGTGAGGTCCGTGCAGAAAGCAGAGCAGTGTGTAGAATATATATCACTCAGTAGAACAGGCCTACTCTCTTTGCTTTAGTTTAGTAGATATCTACAAACAAAGAGTCCATATTTTTCTAAGACCATTTAGTGCTTCACAAAATAAAATACACAACGGCTGCAGCCTGATTATGCTTTAGGAGCTGTAAGTGTGTGTGGTAGGCAGTGTGTGTGTGTGTGTGTGTGTGTGTGTGTGTGTATGTCAAATATTAAAGTAAAAAGGTCATTAAGAACTAAACCATATCAAATGTTTAACATGTTCCTCTGTGATGCAGAAATACCTTTTACATTTTAATGAATACAAAATTATGGAAGCCCATTTCCGCCACTTACATTTTTTTAAATCCCCACGAAAAGTCATAATTATGAGATAAGAAGTGCGCATGCGCTGCAGTGGCGCTGTCTTCAAAGGTCCCTTCATCACCTTGCTGCTCTCCACCATGCAAACGGCATCTAGTCCTAAATAAGGTAACTATTACAGGTGACTTTTGTAAATGTTAGATGTTACATATAGCCTATATTGCAGCTAAACTACAACAATGCAGTTCATAGCTTTGACGTTAGGAACTATAATATATATGCCTATAGTTTTGTGGTAACGTTCACGCCACTAATGACAATAGTGTGGGCATACTTCTGCTGTGAGTTGCGAGCCTAACTCTAACCCGTGAACGTTACCACAAAACTATAGGCATATATATTATAGTTCAGAACAGGTAACGTCAAAGCTATGAACTGCATTGTTGTAGTTTAGCTGCAATATCTAACATTTACAAAAATCACCTGTAATAGTTACCTTATTTAGGACTAGATGCCGTTTGCATGGTGGAGAGCAGCATCATATCTCATGACTTTTTATCTCATTATTTCCACTTTTTATCTCATGACTTTTCATGGGGATTTTATTTTTTTCAAGTGGCGGAAATGGGCTTCCATACAAATGAAGAAGTCAAGTAATTAAAAAAATATTAATTAAATAGAGGAAATATTGCACAATAAAATAGTAAATTTTGTTAAAATTTAATTCTATTATTCCCAAATTAATCAGGTCATTTGGTGTCTCTTGGAGTTCATCAAGTGTCTCTTGGAGTTCATCAAGTGTCTCTTGGAGTTCATTAAGTGCCTCTTGGAGTTCATCAAGTGTCTCTTGGAGTTCATCAAGTCTCTCTTGGAGTTCATTAAGTGCCTCTTGGAGTTCATCAAGTGCCTCTTGGAGTTCATCAAGTGTCTCTTGGAGTTCATCAAGTGTCTCTTGGAGTTCATTAAGTGTCTCTTGGAGTTCATCAAGTGTCTCTTGGAGTTCATCAAGTGTCTCTTGGAGTTCATCAAGTGCCTCTTGGAGTTCATCAAGTGCCTCTTGGAGTTCATCAAGTGCCTCTTGGAGTTCATCAAGTGCCTCTTGGAGTTCATCAAGTGTCTCTTGGAGTTCATTAAGTGTCTCTTGGAGTTCATCAAGTGTCTCTTGGAGTTCATCAAGTGTCTCTTGGAGTTCATCAAGTGTCTCTTGGAGTCTCTTGGAGTTCATCAAGTGTCTCATGGAGTTCATCAAGTGTCTCTTGGTGTTCATCAAGTGTCTCTTGGTGTCTCTTGGAGTTCATAAAGTGTCTCTTGGAGGTCATTAAGTGTCTCTTGGGTGTCTCTTGGAGGTCATTAAGTGTCTCTTGGAGGTCATTTGGAGGTCATTAAGTGTCTCTTGGAGGTCATTATGTGTCTCTGTCTCTTGGAGGTAATTTAGTGTCTCTTGGAGGTCATTTGGAGGTCATTATGTGTCTCTGTCTCTTGGAGGTCATTTAGTGTCTCTTGGAGGTCATTTGGAGGTCATTATGTGTCTCTGTCTCTTGGAGGTCATTTAGTGTCTCTTGGAGGTCATTATGTGTCTCTGTCTCTTGGAGGTCATTTAGTGTCTCTTGGAGGTCATTAAGTGTCTCTTGGAGGTCATTATGTGTCTCTGTCTCTTGGAGGTCATTTAGTGTCTCTTGGAGGTCATTATGTGTCTCTGTCTCTTGGAGGTCATTTAGTGTCTCTTGGAGGTCATTAAGTGTCTCTTGGAGGTCATTATGTGTCTCTGTCTCTTGGAGGTCATTTAGTGTCTCTTGGAGGTCATTAAGTGTCTCTTGGAGGTCATTATGTGTCTCTGTCTCTTGGAGGTCATTTAGTGTCTCTTGGAGGTCATTATGTGTCTCTGTCTCTTGGAGGTCATTTAGTGTCTCTTGGAGGTCATTAAGTGTCTCTTGGAGGTCATTATGTGTCTCTGTCTCTTGGAGGTCATTTAGTGTCTCTTGGAGGTCATTATGTGTCTCTGTCTCTTGGAGGTCATTTAGTGTCTCTTGGAGGTCATTAAGTGTCTCTTGGAGGTCATTATGTGTCTCTGTCTCTTGGAGGTCATTTAGTGTCTCTTGGAGGTCATTAAGTGTCTCTTGGAGGTCATTATGTGTCTCTGTCTCTTGGAGGTCATTTAGTGTCTCCTGGAGGTCATTATGTGTCTCTGTCTCTTGGAGGTCATTTAGTGTCTCTTGGAGGTCATTAAGTGTCTCTTGGAGGTCATTATGTGTCTCTGTCTCTTGGAGGTCATTTAGTGTCTCTTGGAGGTCATTATGTGTCTCTGTCTCTTGGAGGTCATTATGTGTCTCTGTCTCTTGGAGGTCATTTAGTGTCTCTTGGAGGTCATTAAGTGTCTCTTGGAGGTCATTATGTGTCTCTGTCTCTTGGAGGTCATTTAGTGTCTCTTGGAGGTCATTATGTGTCTCTGTCTCTTGGAGGTCATTTAGTGTCTCTTGGAGGTCATTAAGTGTCTCTTGGAGGTCATTTAGTGTCTCTTGGAGGTCATTAAGTGTCTCTTGGAGGTCATTATGTGTCTCTGTCTCTTGGAGGTCATTTAGTGTCTCTTGGAGGTCATTAAGTGTCTCTTGGAGGTCATTAAGTGTCTCTTGGAGGTCATTATGTGTCGCTGTCTCTTGGAGGTCATTTAGTGTCTCTTGGAGGTCATTATGTGTCTCTGTCTCTTGGAGGTCATTTAGTGTCTCTTGGAGGTCATTTAGTGTCTCTTGGAGGTCATTATGTGTCTCTGTCTCTTGGAGGTCATTAAGTGTCTCTTGGAGGTCATTATGTGTCTCTGTCTCTTGGAGGTCATTAAGTGTCTCTTGGAGTTCATTAAGTGTCTCTTGGAGTTCATCAAGTGTCTCTTGGAGTTCATCAAGTGTCTCTTGGAGTTCATCAAGTGTCTCTTGGAGTCTCTTGGAGTTCATCAAGTGTCTCATGGAGTTCATCAAGTGTCTCTTGGTGTCTCTTGGAGTTCATAAAGTGTCTCTTGGAGGTCATTAAGTGTCTCTTGGGTGTCTCTTGGAGGTCATTAAGTGTCTCTTGGAGGTCATTTGGAGGTCATTAAGTGTCTCTTGGAGGTCATTATGTGTCTCTGTCTCTTGGAGGTCATTTAGTGTCTCTTGGAGGTCATTTGGAGGTCATTATGTGTCTCTGTCTCTTGGAGGTCATTTAGTGTCTCTTGGAGGTCATTTGGAGGTCATTATGTGTCTCTGTCTCTTGGAGGTCATTTAGTGTCTCTTGGAGGTCATTATGTGTCTCTGTCTCTTGGAGGTCATTTAGTGTCTCTTGGAGGTCATTAAGTGTCTCTTGGAGGTCATTATGTGTCTCTGTCTCTTGGAGGTCATTTAGTGTCTCTTGGAGGTCATTATGTGTCTCTGTCTCTTGGAGGTCATTTAGTGTCTCTTGGAGGTCATTAAGTGTCTCTTGGAGGTCATTATGTGTCTCTGTCTCTTGGAGGTCATTTAGTGTCTCTTGGAGGTCATTAAGTGTCTCTTGGAGGTCATTATGTGTCTCTGTCTCTTGGAGGTCATTTAGTGTCTCTTGGAGGTCATTATGTGTCTCTGTCTCTTGGAGGTCATTTAGTGTCTCTTGGAGGTCATTAAGTGTCTCTTGGAGGTCATTATGTGTCTCTGTCTCTTGGAGGTCATTTAGTGTCTCTTGGAGGTCATTATGTGTCTCTGTCTCTTGGAGGTCATTTAGTGTCTCTTGGAGGTCATTAAGTGTCTCTTGGAGGTCATTATGTGTCTCTGTCTCTTGGAGGTCATTTAGTGTCTCCTGGAGGTCATTATGTGTCTCTGTCTCTTGGAGGTCATTTAGTGTCTCTTGGAGGTCATTAAGTGTCTCTTGGAGGTCATTATGTGTCTCTGTCTCTTGGAGGTCATTTAGTGTCTCTTGGAGGTCATTATGTGTCTCTGTCTCTTGGAGGTCATTTAGTGTCTCTTGGAGGTCATTAAGTGTCTCTTGGAGGTCATTATGTGTCTCTGTCTCTTGGAGGTCATTTAGTGTCTCTTGGAGGTCATTATGTGTCTCTGTCTCTTGGAGGTCATTTAGTGTCTCTTGGAGGTCATTAAGTGTCTCTTGGAGGTCATTATGTGTCTCTGTCTCTTGGAGGTCATTAAGTGTCTCTTGGAGGTCATTATGTGTCTCTGTCTCTTGGAGGTCATTTAGTGTCTCTTGGAGGTCATTATGTGTCTCTGTCTCTTGGAGGTCATTTAGTGTCTCTTGGAGGTCATTTAGTGTCTCTTGGAGGTCATTATGTGTCTCTGTCTCTTGGAGGTCATTAAGTGTCTCTTGGAGGTCATTATGTGTCTCTGTCTCTTGGAGGTCATTAAGTGTCTCTTGGAGGTCATTTAGTGTCTCTTGGAGGTCATTTGGAGGTCATTAAGTGTCTCTGTCTCTTGGAGGTCATTATGTGTCTCTGTCTCTTGGAGGTCATTAAGTGTCTCTTGGAGGTCATTATGTGTCTCTGTCTCTTGGAGGTCATTATGTGTCTCTGTCTCTTGGAGGTCATTTAGTGTCTCTTGGAGGTCATTAGTGTCTCTTGGAGGTCATTAGTGTCTCTTGGAGGTCATTTAGTGTCTCTTGGAGGTCATTATGTGTCTCTGTCTCTTGGAGGTCATTAAGTGTCTCTTGGAGGTCATTATGTGTCTCTGTCTCTTGGAGGTCATTAAGTGTCTCTTGGAGGTCATTTAGTGTCTCTTGGAGGTCATTTGGAGGTCATTAAGTGTCTCTTGGAGGTCATTATGTGTCTCTGTCTCTTGGAGGTCATTATGTGTCTCTGTCTCTTGGAGGTCATTAAGTGTCTCTTGGAGGTCATTATGTGTCTCTGTCTCTTGGAGGTCATTTAGTGTCTCTTGGAGGTCATTAGTGTCTCTTGGAGGTCATTATGTGTCTCTGTCTCTTGGAGGTCATTTAGTGTCTCTTGGAGGTCATTATGTGTCTCTGTCTCTTGGAGGTCATTTGGAGGTCATTTAGTGTCTCTTGGAGGTCATTAAGTGTCTCTTGGAGGTCATTATGTGTCTCTGTCTCTTGGAGGTCATTTGGAGGTCATTTAGTGTCTCTTGGAGGTCATTAAGTGTCTCTTGGAGGTCATTTAGTGTCTCTGTCTCTTGGAGGTCATTTAGTGTCTCTTGGAGGTCATTAAGTGTCTCTTGGAGGTCATTTAGTGTCTCTGTCTCTTGGAGGTCATTTAGTGTCTCTTGGAGGTCATTTAGTGTCTCTTGGAGGTCATTAGTGTCTCTTGGAGGTCATTATGTGTCTCTGTCTCTTGGAGGTCATTTAGTGTCTCTTGGAGGTCATTATGTGTCTCTGTCTCTTGGAGGTCATTTGGAGGTCATTTAGTGTCTCTTGGAGGTCATTTAGTGTCTCTTGGAGGTCATTATGTGTCTCTGTCTCTTGGAGGTCATTTAGTGTCTCTTGGAGGTCATTAGTGTCTCTTGGAGGTCATTATGTGTCTCTGTCTCTTGGAGGTCATTTAGTGTCTCTTGGAGGTCATTATGTGTCTCTGTCTCTTGGAGGTCATTTGGAGGTCATTTAGTGTCTCTTGGAGGTCATTAAGTGTCTCTTGGAGGTCATTATGTGTCTCTGTCTCTTGGAGGTCATTTGGAGGTCATTTAGTGTCTCTTGGAGGTCATTAAGTGTCTCTTGGAGGTCATTTAGTGTCTCTGTCTCTTGGAGGTCATTTAGTGTCTCTTGGAGGTCATTAAGTGTCTCTTGGAGGTCATTTAGTGTCTCTGTCTCTTGGAGGTCATTTAGTGTCTCTTGGAGGTCATTTAGTGTCTCTTGGAGGTCATTAGTGTCTCTTGGAGGTCATTATGTGTCTCTGTCTCTTGGAGGTCATTTAGTGTCTCTTGGAGGTCATTATGTGTCTCTGTCTCTTGGAGGTCATTTGGAGGTCATTTAGTGTCTCTTGGAGGTCATTTAGTGTCTCTTGGAGGTCATTTAGTGTCTCTTGGAGGTCATTACATTTGGCTTTAAATAAATTAAATTAGACAGAAAACAAGCAAATAAGGACAAAAACATGAATAAATGGTATTTCTTTCCAACAAAGAAATGACAAGAAATACAAGTCTGATAGTTTATTTCAAGTCTATCACCAAACATGTAGGTATATACAGTCATACGCAGGAAAACATACATATTGAGTATGAGATCAACTAAAGGGCAGCCATGCATCAGTGGAAAAAGCACACCTGCGTATTTACAGTGTTAGCTTAGCACGGGTTAGCGGTGCACATTCAGGAACCAGAAGGACTACATGAATGGATTCCTGTGGAGCATGCGGACGTGTCTTCAAGTCTTTGTACAAACAGTAAAGGGAGGAACATTCAAAGTGTACATTAACAGTCCCAGCTCGGAGTCCAGAGATACAGGAACAGCGTCCTTCACTCGCTTAACGACATCCAGATTAAAACCACTCTCGTGTCTGTGCTGCACATCTGGAGCCAGTAGCTTAGCTTAGCATAGTGACTGGAAACAAAGGGAAACTGTTAGCATGGTTTGGAACCGTCGCTATGATTTTTGTTTGTTTTGAAAGGATGATTATAGAAAAACTACCGATCTGATTGTCATGAAACTTATGGGTCAGGTGGGGGGGGGGATGAAGGAGAAGTGTTTGAAATGCAGACAGGATCTGGATTACGGGGCGGGAGAAATGACTGTTTCTATTTGTTGTAAACATTGCAAAATTAGGCATTTTGTGCTGCATTCAAGTGACATGAGAAACAATTGGTAATTAAAATTCATTTAGAATTAATTAGCATTTTTCTACAACAGGTAGTTTAATATTTTATACTTTAATTGAATTACACTTAAGTACAGTTTTCAATGTGGGACTTTTTAGTGTATAGAGTATTTTTAAAGTACTTCCAAATACTCTGGATAATACTATCGACTTGATTCATTGTGCAGCGGCTTCATATCTACATGCACAAGAGTGGTGTTAATCTTTCTTAATTCATGTAATACTTCCCAAACGGTCCCTTCAGTCGGAGGGTTTCAGTGTTCAGGCGCGTGTGTTCGTGTTAGAGTAAGCAGCGGTACATTTCATTACAGGCGCACACATGGAAACTGTACAGGGAACGAGTGCATCGACGGCAACGCTCAGAGTCTTTATTGCTAATGGATCTCTCGCTCTTCATTTCAATTAGTCTTCAGATTCAGACACACGTTCACATTTTAAAAGTCGTTTACATTCAATTTAGGAACAGCTGAGTTTCTCCTTCGTTAAAACAGAATACAATAAAACACTTATTATCGGTGACTTTGTGATTTATAACTTAAATGACAGTATTTTTGGAATAATCACAGTAGTGTTGACGTAGTGTTAAATTCCCTCTTTCATTTTTCTAATACTTATAATATTGTTTGAGAGTTTTTTAAACCTTCAAATTAATAACAAATCCACTAAATTATGTTTTAAATATATTTAAAGATGACAAGGTTAGGTCCATGTTACGCTTAACAGTTTCATTTCAATAAATCAATGTTAAATACAAGTATATCCTATTTGAGGAGATTGTGAGTGAGTGTGTGTGTGTGTGAGACTGAGTGTGTGTGTTCTTGGTAAAATAACATTTCAAAAGGAAATGCTGAAAAGCTTTGGGACAATTTAACTAATCATTATTATTTAATGAGGAATATTCTGCATTTAAATTGTAATAATTATATCCAGAAATTAAGAGAATAAGATTTGTTTGAATACAAAATAATCACACATTTTTGGCCGATTTTTGGTGTTTAGAAAATAAATAAATATTTTAAATAATATTCTAATTAGTGGTTATTTTAATATGAATTCATAATAATAACATTGTGTGTGAGAGACTGTGTGTGTGTGAGACTGAGTGAGACTGTGTGCGTGTGTGTGAGACTGTGTGTGTGTTTGTGTGTGAGACTGAGTGTGTGTGTTTGTGTGTGAGACTGAGTGTGTGAGGCTGTGTGTGTGAGGCTGTGTGTGAGACTGTGTGTGTGTGAGACTGTGTGTGTGTGTGTGAGACTGTGTGTGTGTGTGTGTGTGTGTGTGTGTGTGTGTGTGTGTGTGTGTGTGTGTGTGTGTGTGTGTGTGTGTGTGTGTCTTTCTAACTGAAATCCCTACAGCTCGTTCAGACTGTTAATGATGTAGATTTCAAAATAACACTGATTTGTAATTCAGCTGTCAAAGGCAACATGATTGGATCCGATTTCCTTGGTTTATATATTAAATGTGATTCGACTGCACAGAAATAATGGTTCCCACTGGAGCCCAAACTCAAACCATTGGCCAGCCAAATGATCCCTAAACTACCAAGAACATGACTGCAGGAAGTAAACGCCCTTTCTTCTGTGAGACGCATCCAACGTGTCAGAGTGTTTCTGGACCCTCATTTCTCAGCCACTGGCTTTTCTCAAACTTCATCAAATGTTAGAAAGTGGAATCTGTGAGGCAGTGTTTCAGGAGAGGAGAGTCTTTACATTCAGTACGAGAAGGTTCGATGTGTCAAAGCAAGAGAGAGGATTTCAAAACACTGATTCTCAGGTGAGAGACTTCACCGCTCATTAGAACGGAAGAGGAGGAGGAGGAGGAGGAAGAGGAGGAGGAAGAGGAGGTGTTAGGAATGGAAAGTGAAGTAGTGAAGAAGAGGAAGGTTTTGGAAAGTTATTAAAGGAATGGAGTGAGGAGGAAGAGGAGGGTTTTAGGAGTGAAGAAGTGATGAAGAGGAGGAAGAGGAGGGTTTTAGGAGTGAAGAAGTGATGAAGAGGAGGGTCAGTAGGAGGAGATGTCTGAGGAGCTGCTGCTGGTGCTGGTGGAGGTTTGAGCTCTCTTGATGTACAGGTTGAGAAGCTTCATCTGTGGGGGGGGAGACAGCAGGTAGGTATTAACACACACACACACACACACACTACTTTGTATAACACACACACACACCTACACTACTTTGTATAACACACACACACACACACTACATTGTATAACACACACACACCTACACTACTTTGTATAACACACACACACACACACACACACACTACTTTGTATAACACACACACACACACACACTACTTTGTATAACACACACACACCTACACTACTTTGTATAACACACACACACACACACACACACACACACACACACACACACCTACACTACTTTGTATAACACACACACACACACACGCTTTTATTTTGAAACTCTCGCTGCATTCTCCTTATTGAGCCATGTTTCCAACAGGAAGTGGTGTTACCTTGCTTCCTGTGAGCTGGGCGAGGTACGGCTTCAGCTCCTCTCCGATCACAGAGTAAATGGCCACGAGGCAGAAGACGCTCGCCTTCCTCACGCTGCTCTCCGTGTTGTCGTAGCCCTGCAGGAACACACATTTTAATAATGTTATAATAACCTACTTTAATGTTAGTGATATGAACTTGAATGGTTTGTGAGAGTCAGGACCTGCAGGAGTCCCGGGATGATGTCGTTCAGCAGCTGGTGCAGAGGGTCCTTGGCGATGCGTTCGATGGCTCTGGTCTGCACCTTGATGGCGGCCAGGTTGACGGGGTAGTCGGCCGTCTGCACGATGGGGCAGAGCACCTTGATGCACTGCTCCGGGTGCAGGGAGGACGCCAGCGTGGAGGCCGCTTCCTCTGCTGCTCGCACCACCTGCAGAGCATCATGGGTAATCTCAATACAATTCAAAAGGGCTTTACTGGCATGACCACAAGGCGTTATAACAGAACTGCTGAGGCCCGTCAGCCCTGGGTTCTTTAAATCAAAGTTAAAAACCTTTGTCCTTAATGCAGCCTGAGAGACACGAGGAGAGCTGGAGCTTTGATGGAGTCAGGACTCAGAGAGACACGAGGAGAGCTGGAGCTCTGATGGAGTCAGGACTCAGAGAGACACGAGGAGAGCTGGAGCTCTGATGGAGTCAGGACTCAGAGAGACACGAGGAGAGCTGGAGCTCTGATGGAGTCAGGACTCAGAGACACGAGGAGAGCTGGAGCTCTGATGGAGTCAGGACTCAGAGAGACACGAGGAGAGCTGGAGCTTTGATGGAGTCAGGACTCAGAGAGACACGAGGAGAGCTGGAGCTCTGATGGAGTCAGGACTCAAAGAGACACGAGGAGAGCTGGAGCTTTGATGGAGTCAGGACTCAGAGAGACACGAGGAGAGCTGGAGCTTTGATGGAGTCAGGACTCAGAGAGACACGAGGAGAGCTGGAGCTCTGATGGAGTCAGGACTCAGAGAGACACGAGGAGAGCTGGAGCTCTGATGGAGTCAGGACTCAGAGAGACACGAGGAGAGCTGGAGCTTTGATGGAGTCAGGACTCAGAGAGACACGAGGAGAGCTGGAGCTCTGATGGAGTCAGGACTCAGAGAGACACGAGGAGAGCTGGAGCTCTGATGGAGTCAGGACTCAGAGAGACACGAGGAGAGCTGGAGCTTTGATGGAGTCAGGACTCAGAGAGACACGAGGAGAGCTGGAGCTCTGATGGAGTCAGGACTCAGAGAGACACGAGGAGAGCTGGAGCTCTGATGGAGTCAGGACTCAGAGAGACACGAGGAGAGCTGGAGCTCTGATGGAGTCAGGACTCAGAGAGACACGAGGAGAGCTGGAGCTTTGATGGAGTCAGGACTCAGAGAGACACGAGGAGAGCTGGAGCTCTGATGGAGTCAGGACTCAGAGAGACACGAGGAGAGCTGGAGCTTTGATGGAGTCAGGACTCAGAGAGACACGAGGAGAGCTGGAGCTTTGATGGAGTCAGGACTCAGAGAGACACGAGGAGAGCTGGAGCTCTGATGGAGTCAGGACTCAGAGAGACACGAGGAGAGCTGGAGCTCTGATGGAGACAGGACTCAGAGAGACACGAGGAGAGCTGGAGCTTTGATGGAGTCAGGACTCAGAGAGACACGAGGAGAGCTGGAGCTCTGATGGAGACAGGACTCAGAGAGACACGAGGAGAGCTGGAGCTCTGATGGAGTCAGGACTCAGAGACACGAGGAGAGCTGGAGCTTTGATATCAAACACTGACGGTTTATTTGGAGCTTCGGCCGGAGAATTCACAAGACATGTCACGGGGCACGGTCTGACCACACGGTCGAGATGCCACCATCAATTCTGAAGAGCCCTCCTGTAGCTCCAGGTTTGAACTAGTTCAGAGTGTAATAATCAACATTCTTCAATAGAGAGACTAAACAGCTGAGGACACTGAATCACATTAGTTGTCTCTTATGGCTCGGGGTCCTCTACACCCCGAGAAGGATGTGTTCCAGGTGTCCCACAACAATAACTATCTCTGACCGAGAGTTGCCCGAAACAAACTGGTAGCAACAACAAAATGCTAGGGCAGCCCCTCCTTAAGGGAGATAGCGGCTGCTCGAGGGTTAGGGCAGCTGCGTCAGAGAGCGAAGGAAGACATGCAGGGGAAATTACTCCTGACACTAAACATAAATGTCAACAATACATGTGTACCAGAGTTGTTGGGGAATAATTTGCGGAGGTATTTAACCGTAAACACAGTTCATCGTTTTCTCCTTTCATCGTCTCAGAGACGGCACAGGTCTCTCAAATCTGACCCATTTACTACTTTCCTCACTCATAACTGTTACATTTGATTGCGTCGAGGCTCTATGATATCCTCCACAGACGACATTTGAAGATATGAAATTGCTGATCACCACATTCATTGAACTTTGGGTGGTTTAGTCAACTTTGTAACACCCATGGTCCTTATAACAATTATACCTTTTTGATAAGGGTCATGGAACCTGGGATTATTTACAGTCTGAGGGACAGAAGATGCAACGTTTAGCTGTTTGAAGTGTATTTAACCTGTGAGACTCTCTTGGTCCAGAGGCATAGACTCTGCACGGTATCCTGTCTCTTATTATACTATAATATTTGAGTTCTGTGTTTTTATTGATTCCTCTTTGTCTTAATCTTTAAAGTTGTGAGCGTTACATCGGATCCACGACTTGTTTTCACTCATTGGTAACAACAGACTTGTGGTGCGTTCAATGCCCCCTGTGAACGCTGCTCACCTCCTTGTGTGAGTCTTTGTGCGCCTCCAGCGTCTTCATGATGGTGAGCTCTGCGTAGTTCTTGAAACGCCCCGGCTGGTTCCTCAGGATCTCCTTCAGGACTCGGAGAGCCAGAGCCCGGATCGTGTGCTACAGGAAGAAGGACATTTCAAAATAAAAGCATCATACTTAACATCCGTCTCGAGTTACCCTGGAGACGGATACTCACTGTCGTGTCAAATGATCATATAATCATTGATCAGTTTCTCTCACTCACGTCTTTGTCCCCCAGCGTCTCCAGCAGCAGCAGCAACATGGTTTTGAAATGTTCCTCCCAGACCACCATACTGTCCTCTCGGGACACTTTGAGGAGCTCCAGCAGGGTCCCCCTCCTCTCCTCTAGACCCCGCCTCTTCTCCTCTTGGCCCCGCCCCCTCTCCTCTTGGCCCCGCCTCTCCTCTGCCTGGCCAATAGAAAGCTCCTTCAGAAGATCCCCCACCAGCTGCAGCTGCTCTGCGGGGACCACTAAAAGAGGAGGGTCCCATTAATAAACAAAACTTCTTACTCTATTGTGTATTGTTTCATTTTGGGCTTTTATTTTGAAAAACAAGCCTCATTCTGAGCTTGTTTTAATGATATAGTAAGCTTTTATTTTGAAAAACAAACATGCGCTTGCTGTAATGGTATAGGTAATTGCTTAGGCTTTTATTTTGAAAAACAAGCATCATTCTGAGCTTGCCTTAATAATATAGTAAGCTTCTAAGGCTTTTATTTTGAAAAACAAGCATCATTCTGAGCTTGCTTTAATAATAGTTAACTGCTCAGGCTTTTATTTTGAAAAACAAGCATCATTCTAAACTGCCTGTAAGGATATTGTTGTTGGGTGTTTTATTTTGAAAAACAAGCATCATTCTAAGCTTGCCGTCATGATATAGTTAGTTGCTTATAGGCTTTTATTTTGAAATACAAGCCTCATTCTAAACTGCCTGTAAGGGTACTCGTGTTCTTGGGTATTTTATTTTGAGAAACAGAGCACATACCTGGGAAGCTCTTGGGGCTCATCTTGTTTTCCACACACTCCTGTCTGCTTCCTGCACAGGAAATATGTGTATACACGGTGAAAACATGCATTAAAGATACAGTCACTTTTATTTTGAAAAACCCAGACCTTTACTAATGGGTTTCATTTATAAAGCACTTCATATTTGACTTCAAATCCCGAAGTGCTGCAAGCAGTGAGCATGAACAGTATAAACACAGCACACAACACGGTAGAATGAAAAGCAATAAAAAAAAAAACAATACAAATAAAATAAAAGGGTGGTAATAAATAAAAGGTCTAGAGAAAGGCTCGATTGAACAGATGTGTTTTGAGGCATTTTGTAAAAGCTTCCACGGTCTGTGGTGCTCTCATGTGGTCGGGGGAGCATGTCAACAGGTCGGGCGCCGAAGAAGTTTGGTAGCGGTGCTTAGCAGCGAGGACTAACAGCAACGGGACAGCTGGAAGGCTATCCCGTTAGTATACCTCACGTCCGGGAATGAAACAGAGGCTTGGGAGTCCGCCTGCTATCACACAAGTAGCGGGAGAGAGGCAAGCAGTCAGCGGGAGAGAGGCAAGCAGTCAGCGGGAGAGAGGCAAGCAGTCAGCGGGAGAGAGGCAAGCAGTCAGCCGGAGAGAGGCAAGCAGTCAGCGGGAGAGAGGCAAGCAGTCAGCGGGAGAGAGGCAAGCAGTCAGCGGGAGAGAGGCAAGCAGTCAGCGGGAGAGAGGCAAGCAGTCAGCGGGAGAGAGGCAAGCAGTCAGCGGGAGAGAGGCAAGCAGTCAGCGGGAGAGAGGCAAGCAGTCAGCCGGAGAGAGGCAAGCAGTCAGCGGGAGAGAGGCAAGCAGTCAGCCGGAGAGAGGCAAGCAGTCAGCGGGAGAGAGGCAAGCAGTCAGCCGGAGAGAGGCAAGCAGTCAGCGGGAGAGAGGCAAGCAGTCAGCGGGAGAGAGGCAAGCAGTCAGCCGGAGAGAGGCAAGCAGTCAGCGGGAGAGAGGCAAGCAGTCAGCCGGAGAGAGGCAAGCAGTCAGCGGGAGAGAGGCAAGCAGTCAGCCGGAGAGAGGCAAGCAGTCAGCGGGAGAGAGGCAAGCAGTCAGCCGGAGAGAGGCAAGCAGTCAGCCGGAGAGAGGCAAGCAGTCAGCCTGAGAGAGGCAAGCAGTCAGCCGGAGAGAGGCAAGCAGTCAGCGGGAGAGAGGCAAGCAGTCAGCGGGAGAGAGGCAAGCAGTCAGCCTGAGAGAGGCAAGCAGTCAGCGGGAGAGAGGCAAGCAGTCAGCGGGAGAGAGGCAAGCAGTCAGCCGGAGAGAGGCAAGCAGTCAGCCGGAGAGAGGCAAGCAGTCAGCCGGAGAGAGGCAAGCAGTCAGCCTGAGAGAGGCAAGCAGTCAGCGGGAGAGAGGCAAGCAGTCAGCGGGAGAGAGGCAAGCAGTCAGCCTGAGAGAGGCAAGCAGTCAGTGGGAGAGAGGCAAGCAGTCAGCGGGAGAGAGGCAAGCAGTCAGCGGGAGAGAGGCAAGCAGTCAGCCGGAGAGAGGCAAGCAGTCAGCCTGAGAGAGGCAAGCAGTCAGCCTGAGAGAGGCAAGCAGTCAGCGGGAGAGAGGCAAGCAGTCAGCGGGAGAGAGGCAAGCAGTCAGCGGGAGAGAGGCAAGCAGTCAGCGGGAGAGAGGCAAGCAGTCAGCGGGAGAGAGGCAAGCAGTCAGCGGGAGAGAGGCAAGCAGTCAGCCTGAGAGAGGCAAGCAGTCAGCCGGAGAGAGGCAAGCAGTCAGTGGGAGAGAGGCAAGCAGTCAGCGGGAGAGAGGCAAGCAGTCAGCGGGAGAGAGGCAAGCAGTCAGCTGAGAGAGGCAAGCAGTCAGCCGGAGAGAGGCAAGCAGTCAGTGGGAGAGAGGCAAGCAGTCAGCCGGAGAGAGGCAAGCAGTCAGCCTGAGAGAGGCAAGCAGTCAGCGGGAGAGAGGCAAGCAGTCAGCGGGAGAGAGGCAAGCAGTCAGCGGGAGAGAGGCAAGCAGTCAGCGGGAGAGAGGCAAGCAGTCAGCGGAGAGAGGCAAGCAGTCAGTGGAGAGAGGCAAGCAGTCAGCCTGAGAGAGGCAAGCAGTCAGCGGGAGAGAGGCAAGCAGTCAGTGGGAGAGAGGCAAGCAGTCAGTGGGAGAGAGGCAAGCAGTCAGCGGGAGAGAGGCAAGCAGTCAGCGGGAGAGAGGCAAGCAGTCAGCGGGAGAGAGGCAAGCAGTCAGCGGGAGAGAGGCAAGCAGTCAGCCTGAGAGAGGCAAGCAGTCAGCCGGAGAGAGGCAAGCAGTCAGTGGGAGAGAGGCAAGCAGTCAGCGGGAGAGAGGCAAGCAGTCAGCGGGAGAGAGGCAAGCAGTCAGCCTGAGAGAGGCAAGCAGTCAGCCGGAGAGAGGCAAGCAGTCAGTGGGAGAGAGGCAAGCAGTCAGCCGGAGAGAGGCAAG